>CM033641.1:77257236-77338433 GCA_019512145.1 Engystomops pustulosus | reverse complement strand
TGTGCTCTATACTGGAGGACGCTCTTGCCTTCTATGCCCTCTGCTTCTGTTGCACCAAATGGCAATTCAGGTCTACTCCACGCCACGTAACCTATAGGGGTAATTTGCATACAACTAACAAAGTTTTAGAGGACTTTTAACAGCACATGACAATTTAGAGATGAGGGTGCAAGTGGGAATCTACCATCAGATATACTTGTGTATGTAAATTCCTGGTGGGAGATTTACTTAAAATTTTGAAAATCTGTTGGGGTATGTTCAATTGGGTGAAACACTGCAGAATTACTGTACAGAATTTGAGGTTTTCCCTTGTCAGAACATCTAAGATGAAGTTCTCCCTTGTTTATTTTTAGGCCCAATTCACACCTACACTTATTATCACTAATAGAAGTCTAACGAATCTGTTAAAATGTCAGATTGAAATGACTTCGTTAGGATCTGTTTGCACCACTTAGTTAGTGCTCTGTTATTTGAGCAGAGAATTAGACAGGAGCTACAGCTCTATTTTTATGTCTTAAATTACAAAAGCCTTACGAAAGTGATGCAAACGGACACTAATGGAAACCATTAACCCCTTCAGATCTAAGCCAATTTAGGGCCTTAGGACCAGGCCTGATTTTTTAAATTTGCCCTGCGTCATTATAGGAGGTTATACATTTGTAACGCTTTAACGTATCCAGGGGATTTTGTGATTGTTTTCTCGTCACAAATAGTACTCCACAGTAACAGAAACATTTTGATATCTTTTGTGTTTAGTTATGAAAAAAATGAAAATCAGGCAAAGCGGTCATACTACAGGGTTAAACAGCTGGGATTGTGATAGTCGTAATAGTCGGCTATCGTGTGCACTGCCAGGATCCCACGCTGATCGCAAAGGCTGAGCCTTTACGTCAAGGTGCAGGAACTACCCACATCCTATGACCTAGAGTGACGTCAGAGTACGGTAAGGGGTTAAGATACCTTTGAAATAATTTAACATTTTAACAGATCTGCTAGATACCTGTTATTGTCATTTTAGTGACAGAAGATAACGGAGATCCAAATGTAGGCCTGAACGTGGCCTTACATTATTTTCTTCAGTTATAAAAGTGTATAACAATAATTACTTACTGAGGGTTAACTGAATGATTTACATTAAAAGCAAATCTGCAGCTGGTATAGGTCTTTATTCGGAATTAACATAGCTAGGTAGCTCCCAGCAGGGAAAATACAGCCTTATGTTCATTAAATGATTTTGTAAATAAGATTTATTAAAAATTTACTTTAGTAGCAATTTAAATGTAGGGCAAATGCTCAGGGGTAGTGTTACCAGAGCTCCTCTGGGTAAAAGGGGAGACTTGCCCTTGCTTTAAATAAATACAAATTTATTTAAATGAAGGGTTCATTGTTAATAAAACTTGTTTAAAAAATCACATAATAAACATAGGGCTATATTTACCCTGCTGCCAGCTACCAGGGAAAGGTAATGGTGAATACAGCCCTACACCAGTAGTATATTTCCTTTAAAGGGAACCTGCCATCCCCTAAGTCCACCAACAGTACCTTGCGATGTATAATGTCCTTGCATACTGTATTTTTTGTGCCAGCACTCCTGAAAAATCATCTTTAATTCTCATGTAAAATGCAGTCAAGAAGTAGGGCAGACAAGCATCCCTACCTACTGACCGCTGTATGCACTGCCCACTCCAAGCACTGTGAGTGCCAGCCCTGCATCCCAACGCCTGCCCATCATCTCCGTCAATGCCGAGATCTTGCTCATGTGCAGTGCGCCTGTGATCTCGTAGCAGGTACGTATGTTCAACATCCCCCACCGCGGCCTGGCCTTTCTTCAGTGGCTGTAGACAACCGGGGCTGAGAATACCGGAGTGGCTGGCTTATGCAGCCTTGCGCACACTATGGTCACGGTGCTTGGTATAGGGACGGGAGAACAGGACTACATCCTAGCAGGTCTCCAGCAGGTGGTGTGTGCAAGAAATATGGAGGGAGAAGCTGATGAAAGAGGTTTCTCCCTGGGGCAACCCCTGGGTGTATGTTGGAGTAAATGGATGATAGAGGTTGGGGAGCCCGTGGTGGTGATACAGCCGGATCAAGGGATTATACGGAGGCACGTTGTACAAATCAACTTACAGTTCTTTATTCAACTTCAAACTGCAAGCAACAGCCAACAGTAGCAGCAGATTCAGCAGGCTGGAAGGTTGATGGAGACAGCTGGTCCACAGGAAGGTTTACTCACAGCATCTTCAGGCTGGGCTGGCAAAGATGGAGCCGAGTCCAGATGGGAGACCTCTGCTCTGGGGACTTAAGTATTCCGACTTGCTCTGGGAGCTAGGCTGAGGCCTGAGGCACCTCTGCTTACTGGTATTATGACACTGGCTGGTGCAGCTCTGCAGGAGCTACACTTTCCTCTGCTTGCTTGGCTGACATGTGCTCCAAGATGAAGGCTCTCACTTCTCTGACTAGTTCTGCAGACTGTGTGTTCCTGCCCACCAGGAGTTTTTATACTCCCTTGGTCAGGTGGTAGCCCTCTCCAATCAGCCCCAGCTTTCTTTACAATAGTATATAAATTCTTATTGGACAACAACATTTCACATTGTTAACTCTTACCTTACCAGCCAGTGGCTACAGAAGCAATTACAAAGTTCACCAGTATTTAGAGACCTCCTAGAGAGATGATCAGTCTCCCTAACAGCTCCTAAAATGGAGAGGGAGCTATTCGCAACAACCACCTTGCCTATGCGTTGGCAGGAGTGTTGCATATGCAAAGTGCTGGCCCCAAGATCAGAGGCACACTGCACATGAGCGAGATCTTGACTTTGAAGGAGATTATGTGCACTTGTTAGGAGGCAGAGCTAGCACCCACAATGATTGTTGAAGGCAGAGCATATAAGGGTCAGGAGATAGGAATGCCTGACTGCCTGGATGAGCATCCATACCTCCTTTATATGAGAATATAAGATTATTTTTCAGAAATAATTCATTCCGTACAGGAGGGTCATCTCCCCAACTGGGAGCATCACCTATGTTCCAACTGCAGCTACAGACCTTGTGCTCTATACTGGAGGACGCTCTTGCCTTCTATGCCCTCTGCTTCTGTTGCACCAAATGGCAATTCAGGTCTACTCCACGCCACGTAACCTATAGGGGTAATTTGCATACAACTAACAAAGTTTTAGAGGACTTTTAACAGCACATGACAATTTAGAGATGAGGGTGCAAGTGGGAATCTACCATCAGATATAGAGAGGGTATTGCCTTCCTTCATCAGACAATGACACAGAATTAAATATGGCCAGGAAATATAGGTATCTCCAATTACATCATGCATTGTCAGCACAATTTCCTAATGAAGCCCCATTCATATCCAAATATCCACTGATTGGTATATATAAAACACAAGGCCTGAGAGGTCTAGTCTCGACTGTTTACATGCATCTAATACCCCAAAGAGTCGACCATTCCCCTCAACGGGTGCTTGGTAGGTGCAAGGAGCTCATCCCTAATCTTCAGGATGAGAAGGATGAGGATATTCACCCCTCCCATCTCATGGTTTCCCCCCTCAGTGAATACCAGCATGATGCAACTTTATATAGTAAATCAGGCATACCTTACTGGAACACATATTTACAGAATGGGACGTGCGCCCACACTGCTTGTCCACGATGTGGCTCCATGGTGCATACCTGGGCTACTATCTGAAGAAACCTGGCCCACTACTAAAGGATTTTCTTACAGGAATCACTTTTCATGGCCTGAAAATGTATTGCATCGCGATGGTAGAACCCAAATTCTCCCATATTGAGGATATGGAAATCCAATCAGATACTTATCTATGAATCTTTCATTTTGAAGCACAAGAACAGTCTGGATAAATTTAATTGTATTTGGGGGACTTGGTGCAACCCAAACCAACTACTCCCCTTCTAGATAGCGAGATTTACTCTCTAGACTAATTCTACAGACATATCTGACCTGGAGGCACTGGGATGCTCTTCTTCCTGAGACTTCCTTACAAACCTGACTTGGCTTGACACCCCTATCTGGGGAGTGGGAGTAGAATATCCACCATTCGGGTTTCCCAGCGTGTGATTGTACTTTCTGGGGGAATAAAAACTACAGAGTTTAGATTGTTTTGTTAAGTTAATAACGTAATTTTAATTACTGTATCTGCCTATTTCTTATTCATTATATAATTCATATACAGTACATGATGGAATATATCAGCTTAATAACTGAATATGGAGAAATGCTCTGTTTTGTTATTTTATGTATAGCTCTTTACATTCCATCGTTTGTTATCAGCAAGTGATTTTAAAAAATGGGCTTAGGGTTAGGATAAGGCAGTGGTGGCGAACCTATGGCACGGGTGCCAGAGGCGGCACTCAGAGAGCCCTTTTTGTGGGCACTCGGGCCATCACCCCAGCACACCAGACAGGACTCAAAGAATCTTCCAGCGGTTCCAAGCAACTTAAAGGATGCTGCTTTCAGTCATATATTTAAGTGAAACTGACTTTGCTACTTGGGAATGTAGGCGGAGGAATGAGTAGACAGGGCCGAATTATCTTTGAGAATCGTGGGGCCGGCAGAAGATCCTCCAGAGTACAGAGGGACACTGGAAAGAAGCTAAAATGTTGCAAATTTTCCATCTTGTACTGAGGAGGCCAATATGGTGGAATGTTGTTGAGGAACAGGGAGCAATAAGTTACTGTTTTAGCTTTTGGTTGGCACCTCGCAATAAATAAGGGAGGTTTTGGGTTGTAGTTTGGGCACTCAGCAGCTAAAAGGTTCGCCATCACTGGGATAAGGCGATAATAGCTTCCCTTTAACAGAATAGACATGTAAACATGGAAACATCCCTTCCATTGTGTTTCCCTCATTTATAATGGTAATACTAATTCAGGTAGCAGTGTTGTTTTTTTACCACTATTATCAACAGGTGAATTACAGCAGGGAACCTTCTATAGATGCAAGTCTGTTGTAAGTGATGCTGAACTTAGGGCCTTCTAGTATTTCATTTCCATTATTCCCCTTCATAACAAAAGAAAGAAACATAAATCTGTATCAGTGTGTGATATTGACCTTACGGGTATGTGTTATTAGAAAGGTTGCCATCCAGTAGTGAAATATATGTTCCTTGATGCCGGCACCAGGATGTACTGCACCATTACCATGGCTGATGAAGAGACCTAAGTAACCCTGACAATTTCCTGTTGTCATCATCTTTTTTTTGTTAGCGACTAAAAAGTATTAAGCACAATGTATATCACTTTTATCTATTGGTTAATACAGTACAAAGATTTACTCTGTTACTCTGTGCAGCTTGCATTATAAGTCATTGTGCTCTCACACTGCCTAAATATAACACTGCTTCCTATCTCTTTTAAAGGTCCCCATGGAGCAGACTCCATTGCTACCACAATCTCTCACCCCTTTGCCGTCCATAGCTATCTCTGGATACGTCTTTGTACACACATTGAACAGAACTGACATCCTTCCTGTATCGCTGGAACAAATTACACCATGTCGATACACATCCCCAAAACATTTAATTTTCACATTCCGAAAACCTCCTCCAAAACAGGCTGAAGCCTTCAAACAAAGAAAAACAAAAGCAGTCATTCTTGATGTTTTCAGCGTGGACTTTTTTTAAAAACTTTTTTCAGTGAGCCATGGAAAATAAATCTGTCTGGATGTGAAAATTGGATTTTTATGTGAGAATGTACTGTTCAGCACACAGGTCCACTTACAGCTTGATAGCTGAGATTCACTCTCCGTCTTATTGATTATTCTCTTGTCCGTACCGTTTTATGTACAGTGTTGTGTACTCAGACAGACTATTATCATTGTCAAGCGCAATGGCGTTTAACTCTTTCCTGGACACTTCGGTAGATAGCTGATCAAGGAGGCATTTTTTAAGCAGCTGTATACCTCAGCCTGTCCATTGTGGATTCATCAGAGAAGCAATCTCCCTGCTTTATTGTACTTTTCCTCTTTGATGGAAGCAGCCTTGAATGTGTGTGTTTTTTCCCTGTCTGGTACAGCTTTGAGACTTTGACAAATAGCCCTTACACACTGCTTGGCTCTGGTAGACACTCAGCATTAGAACACGATTTCCATTTTAATTCATCCTTTGAGCTGCAGCGGTATTCTTGCTGTCATCATCTCAATACTGTGTCACATACATCTAATGAAAAATATGTAATGTTTGGAGCACAGCTGACATTGCCTTGGCTCTTTTAGACGCACAATCTATTCCGCCTCTTGGGTACAGTAAGGATGATGTTTGTAAGCAGCCTTGTATTTCTCCATCTTTGCGCTAAGTGGGTCACATGGTCCATTTTAATGTTGAAGAGCATCAAGCAAAATGCCAGTCATTGCGTGAAAAGAAAAAAAAGCTGAATACAAAACGTTTGAGTCATTTGGTGCTCTCAGTACATGCTCATATATATATTACAGTATTCTTTGTTCTGTGTCCTGTACACTAATGGCATCACTATCAGATAGTGAGTGGGATTCTGCCTTGTAGAATTTTGATGGATAAGGGTCTCAATAAAAGGTGAAGAGTGAGGTAGAGGTATGAGCATTTCAATGATAAGTTTTATCGTACAATGTTGGAACAAACACTAACGTCATAAGAAACAATCATTGTAAGTGGCATACACCACAGATGGAAGTTCTTCATCAGATAATGAGAAAACAAGTTGTTTTTTTATTAAAAGCATTGTCATAACAATAACCATAGATGACATACAAAATCCTTCAAGGTCCAGAGGCTAATAAACCCACTCAAATCTATGAGCATTCTCTATTTGGGTACTCCTATTTGGGTACAGGGGGCGTAGCTGGAGATACTAGACCCCATAGAAGCCTTCTAAATTGGGCCCCACTTTAAATTTACATATTTGTGTACTCACACATTTATACACTCATATATACACACAAACTTATATACTTACATACACATAGGGGGACACGTATCTTTATTTCTGCTAGTTTAATTGTCTAATTTTTGCAACTTGTATTGTTTCGTGACTTTTCACTGCAACTTATGCTGTCGTTTTTGAAGTACACCTTGGTCTGCATCTTGTGCAGTGTGCCTTATGTATCTTTATTTTCCAGATGTTCCATGCAACTTTTCACTTATGTATCACTTTTTTTGCTTAGTTTTGTGACTTTTTAGGTTCAAATCTGTACCTGGTTCCGGCAGGGGTGTACCAAGCCTGTCTGCTGCCTGAGGCGAGCCATGGAGAGACGTCCCCCGCCCATATACGTAATATATCAGGGAGTGTCAGGACCAGATCCATCATATTGGTTTGGTGTGAAAATAAAGCAATGCAAAATGCATACAGCGTACCGCCATGTAGTATAAAATGCATACAGCATGCCGCCATGTAGTATAAAATGCATACAGTGTACCGCGATGAAGTATAAAATGCATACAGAGTGCCGCCATGTAGTATAAAATGCATACAGCGTGCCACCATGTAGTATAAAATGCATACGGAATATTGCCATGTAGTATAAAATGTGTACAGCGTACCGCCATGTGGTATAAGATGCATACAGCGTAACACCATGTAGAATAAAATGCATACAGCATATCGCCATGTAGTACAAAAAACATACGGAATATATACACATACATATACACATCACATAAATATACACCTACACATACAAATTACATACATATACACATACACATTACATACACACATATAGATACACATTACATGCATATACACATACAGATACACATTACCTGCATATACACATACAGATACACATTACATACATATACGCATACATATACACATTACATACATATACACATACATACATATAAACATACATATACACATTACATACATATACATATACACATTACATACACATACACAGATAAACTTACTTTATTTTCTTTTATTCTCCAGAAAGGTTCTCCAGCAATGCATACAGCTTATGCTATATGCATTCTCCACTCCCACCTGGAGCGGAGGTTGGGGAGTGGAGCGATAGGGGTTAGGGAGCGGAGGAAAGGGGGGGTGCGGAGAGAAGGAGGGGGGAGCGGAGGGGAGGAGGGGGGGGGAGCAGAGCGGAGATGAACGAGACAGACGGAGGATGCAGAAAGGAGCGGGAGGGAGCAGAGCAAAGCGGACCGGGAGGGAGCAGAGCCGACCGGGAGGGAGGGAGCAGAGCCGACCAGGAGGGAGCAGAGCGGACTAGGAGGGGGCAGAACAAAGCGGACCGGGAGGGAGCAGAGCAAAGCGGACCGGGAGGGAGGGAGCAGAGCGGACCGGGAGGGAGTAGAGCAGACAAGGAGGGAGCAGAACCAGAAACATCTCCAGAATCCGACCGTTTCTCACATTTGAAACCTGTAAAATGTTAACTGTTGCTCTGATTCACTCTAGTCTATACTACTGTAACTCTCTACTAACCGGTCTTCCACTCGCCAAACTCTCTCCTCTCCAATCGATTCTTAATGCAGCAGCCAGGCTCATCTTTCAGACTAAACGCTACACGGATGCCTCCAGATCATGCCAGTCACTGCACTGGCTGCCAGTCTCCTTTCAGGCTACAGTTTAAAATAATAACCCTCATCCACAAAGCTCTGCATAATGCTTGCGAGCAGGGACCTCACTCCTCTTGTTCCATACAAATGTTTGTGCTTTGTCATGTTTTATTTTATTATATTTGTCCCCTATGATTTGTAAAGCACTATGGAATATGATGGCGCTATATAAATAAAGATTATTATTATTATTATTACACCTCAAACCAAAGCTTCGTATTAGTATGGTCTCTGTAAACCGCGGGTCTTTAGGTGACCGGGGGTGTTCACATAGTAGCACCTAGACGCCATACACGGGGTAAGACCCTCAGATGGCAGGTACAAGGTATAATGTATGTACTATGTATACCATTCATGTATATTTTATTGTCAACTAGGTGAAGAGTTTTCGAACAAATTTTCAGGCCTTGGTGCAAGGAGCGGACTACAGGACATGACACCACACCTTTTCATCACAAATGGTTGGTTTAGGGGCGTTAGCTACCAACTGTACTACATTTGTTTCATTTTGTGTACCCAGTCCGACACCAACCTGGTGCCTGTAGCCAGGACAGTGGGCGGTTTGTCTCCCCTACACTGCACATATCCAGCACTTCTCAGTTAGTGCACCCTTATCATCAACCCTGTAGTGTGCATGGACCATCTGGAGACCATATGCTGCTGGCCAGATTTTGTTTTCTTTTCCCCATCTGGCCCATAGCCGAGCCGTGGGCGGCTCTTTCAAGTACCTAGGGCAGTGGTGGCGAACCAATGGCACGGGTGCCATAGGTGGCACTCTGAGCCCCATCAGTGGGCACTCAGGCTGTTGCCCTTATAAAGCTGCTCAGCAGGGCTGAGAGTGTTGTCTCTCTGAAAGGAGGCTGGAGAGCACACAGCCCTGACCTCTGTGTCTGGAGCAGCGACATATTTTATGTACTAGTGGCGAGTTAGAGAAACTCTGTTTAGTTAGCACCCTGACGGGTAGGATTTTGTTTATTTAATGCCTGAATGTGAAGGCTGTTTTTTTTTTGCTGCTGCAATAAACGCAGGCGAGACCTGTTTTGGACTGCACCTTGGTGTCACTGTCTTGAACTGCATCACAGTACCCCGCTACCACGGTCTCTACTGGGCCAAATCTCCAACAACCAGTATAAATGTTGATGCAATGGTACCATACACCGATACTACTCCATAGACTTAACCCGTCTATCCCTGATGTATGCTGGAGATATGATAGCCCTGGGGCATCTCTATTTCATATATTTTGGGACCGTCTATTCAGACTTTCTGGGTCGAGGTACACGCACTACTACAGAAAACCCTGGACACTACACTAAATAAGGACCCAGTGTCATTTCTCTTAGGACTGCCTCCGGTAGGACTGGGGAAGCCTCAGACCAAACTCTTTTTGCACATTTTGAGCGCGGCAAAAACTCTGGTTCCATTATTTTGCAGGAAGTTGACATCCCCTGCTCTATTAGATCTATGGGTACGTATACAGCATATGCGGACAATGTAATATAGGACGGCCTCTCTACATGAAAAGACAGACCAGTTTTGTGCGACATGGGCCTCTTGGGATGCTTTAGACCAGTGGTGGCGAACCAATGGCACGGGTGCCAGACGTGGCACTCTGAGCCCCATCAGTGGGCACTCAGGCTGTTGCCCTTGCACAAAATTCACCAGAAAGGACATAAGTGATCCTTCTGCAGAAACAGGTAGCCCTGGACGTAACACACTCAGCGTTATTTTAAAGTTCAGCATCTCGGTCTACCAGTGACTGCAGGAAGAGAAGGTATGGACAGGGTCGGATTATCATTGGAGCTCCTGCTCTTGGCCCCACAATTCTTCCTGTTCAGTGGGTTGTCAAGGGGCGCTCCAATGGCAATTTTCCCTCCTATCAACAATATTGCTGTTCTCAGGACAGTTGAAAGCTGTGGTATAGCACATTGCAAGAAGATTTTAAGTCAATACCAGAATTGCTGTGTTGGCACTTTGCAATAAATAAGTGGGTCTTGGTTGCAGTTTGGGCACTTGGTCTCTAAAAGGTTCGCCATCACTGACCTAGGGGGTATGCAACACCCCTGCCAATGCAATAGGCAAGGGACAGATGCGAACAGTGACCTCTAATTTTTAGGAGCTATCTGAAGGAGTTATGAACAGTCTAGAACCGTTATGGTGAAACTTTTAGAGACCGAGTGCCCAAACAACAACCAAAATCCACTTATTTACTGTGAATAGCCAACATGGCATTTTAAGCAGTAACTCATTGTAACCTGTTCGACCACATCTTTTAATCGTATCAGCTGCCTGAGGCCACCAATACAGTTGAAAGAAGTAAGGCAAATTCAGACCATCATTGTAGCTTCTCTCCAGGGTCTCTCTGTACAGGAAGAATGGTTGGTCCAACAGGATGACCTCCAAAGATAATCTGTCAAAACCTTTTCATTTTCCCACAGTTCCAAATAGTCAATGAAGTGTCGCTTTAAAATAGCGCTGAGAGCAGTTGCCTGGAAATGCAGAACAAGAGCTGCAGCATCCACAACTGGACATAGCTCCATCCCAGACTGCATTTATTACCAGGCTGGAGAACCATTCCTGAGGATACTCTCCATGACCACTCCAGTAATCCGGAATCTCCAGTAATCATAAATCTGTTCCAAGATCGTTTTGGTTGTTTGCCTGCAGTTGTTCCAATAAAGAACCGTGAGTTATTTTGCACAACATTGCCTCCATCTGGTTCCTGGATACGGCTGTATCACCACCACGGGCTCCCCATCCATCACCCATGGACATATTACAGACACTCAGGGAGATCCAGTACATCAGACTCTCCCTCCATATTTCTTGCACACACCACCTGCTGGAGACCTGCCAGACTGTGGGTCCGCCCGCCGGTCCCCATACCAAGCACCGTGACAACAGCGTGCCCTGGGCCGCAATCGCCAGCCACTCCAGTATTTTGGGCCTCGGCAGCCTCCAGGCCCCAAGAAAAGGCTAGGCCCCAGTTTGGGATGTTGCACTTGCTTGGCATAGATAGACGCAGCCTGGGTTCAGCAGTAGACCACGCAGCCGTAGTAACGGGAGGTAACGCAGGTACTGGACGCTGATGCTATTAATTATTACTATGATGGGATTATTAAGTCATTTTATAGTGGTGACAGCCTTTGTTAAATTAACATTTCTAACAATGCATGTAACTTAGGTGATATTGGCTTTTGTGTAATGTATTGTGTTCAGTATTAGTATGGTGGTAATATTTAATCACTGTACAGAAATATTGCAACATTTCTGGGGTGCGCTAGTGCAGTCCTTTTTGATTGGTCATTCCCTGTTACTCAACCCTGAAATGCCAATCACTATGCTTTATCTGTCAGCAAAATCTTGAATCTCAACCCTGCGGGAAAAGCGAGCGCTGTAGGTGAAGTACAATTCTGACATCTAGTGTCCAGGAAGCATTGTTACAATTAAACCAATTACACATAAAGAGAGAGATACAAATCCACACCCAAACATACCATTATCGCCAGTTTTATTCTTAGTGGTGATAAGACGGAGGAAGAGATAGATTTGGGCTGTGTGTTTCGTTTATGTGCAAATATCACTCTTCTTTTACAATATTCAGAAAATTTCAGCATAAATGCAATGGTCAGGGCAGAATTATAGGATGGGCGCGGCCCTTAACAAACTATCGTGCTTAAATGGGCCCTCACTAAGTGTGGGCCATTCGGGTGGTTTGCATGACCGGCCGAATCGCCCACTATGTTTTTGCCAGAATCCGGCCATGCAGTAGGCAGTAGACTTGTGTCAGACGCCGACATCCCAAAAGAAAGGAGGAGGTGGCCTTGCATCTGGGGAACAGGTTACACTTTATTATTTCACGGGGGCTGTCATATTGTACACTGGGGTCTGTAATTAGTTGTAACCTCCTTCTTCCCCCCCCATATCATAGTCCCTTAGCATATCACATCTATTGAACCTCCTATTGACCTAGATTTTTTAAGTATCCAAAACTGGACACACAATAAGGATAAATTAAGTTGAGGTATCAGAATCAACTTTTTTTGTTCAGCCCGACTCCATCATAATCTCGAAATTGCCATCTGAAGCCTATCTTGAGATCTTTGTCGCATTTTACAGATCACTAGGTGATGTTCAAAACTAGAAACATCCGGATCAGCTGTTTTACCATGACCCCAGATAAAAGAAATTCTCAAATATCAAACCCCTAGTGATGTTTACAACCATAAAGATAATTTATTAACCCCTTACTTTCCAATTTACTGAGTTTTTATTGCTGTTTTAGCTGGAGTCCATGATCGTCGGACAACTGCACAGCGGGATCACCCAAGGGACGGGTAAGTAAATGTGTCCCACAGTGTCAACTCTGCTGTGACCCCCCCCCTGAATAAAGACCTTTATCTGCCTGTAGCTTGCTGTAGGAAGTCTCTGTGTGAGCTCGTCTTGGAATGCAGGGAGGACGGGGCCGATGCGAGAGGAGCTGTGAATATATCTGTGAAATGCTGTATTTTTGTTAATAGCAGTGAATTAGTGATGTGTTATTTTGTTCTCCTGAGTATATTTAGAATTACGTTTTCCTGGGAATACCCTCTTAAATTAACATTCCCTATGCAAAACGTTCAACTGTACCCCAAATGTTTCTGCATACAGGGATTTCTTATCCCCCCCCTCAGCCCACAATCCACTCTTGCCTCCTTAACCATTAGCCAGAGTTCTATAAATAGATTGAAGAGAAGGGGTAGAGAGGGGCATCCCTGCTGCTCCTCTTAGTTAAGGGGAAAGAATCCAACAAAATTTTGATTTACATTAAAAGAACTTCTATAGCTTATGTGTGCTTCATTCTACCACCTTCTTCAATGGTATCCTCCTGCTCCCCGCAGTGTCCAGAACTACAAGCCAAATTGGATTAAGATGAAAGGCCTAAGCCCGAAGTAGATACCCACTTATCCATATTAACTAACAAAGTTATTGGTGCGGGGTCCAAGATTATAATGGCTCATATTTCATCTTTACAATATACTTAGAAAACTATTGTTGCTAAGCAGACATCCATTCTAGACAGCGTGGAATGTGTACAACTAAGGAGCATATAGACTGCTTGTCTATATATTTAATACAACAAACATCCAGATTCCAATCCTCACCAAATTCCTTAAACATGTGGTTCCTCTGACATCCCCTCATATTCAACCTATCGAAAGAATTCTCCATACTTGCATTATCATCCCCAAGAACTAATATGTGGGCATACGGTTTATCCTTAGTAAACTGAACAGCTGGTTCAACACTTCATAGAAAATGACGGCGGTATATAATAAGGATAAAAAACACTGGACTTTATATAAAAAGGCAAAAAATAAAATAACCTGACCTGTTTACCTACCAAGGAAGAAAGATTTTATATCTACCTTGTTTGGATAAATCCAAATCCCCTTGAGAATACGGACCATATTTTGTAGCCTGATCGAAACCCATTTTTATTCAATCAACCGTTGTCTCTCAGTTAGCCTGTGCAAAAATCCCAGTGCAGACACTAGTTAATACCTGTGCAGGCCGTGTATCCCCGAAAAGGTGAATAGTCCGACGAAAATGAGCAGCGCGACCCTTAGTAACTGAGCCCCGTAGACTACAGAAGTAGCTGTCCCAAGTGTTCTAGTAGTTCAACTGACAATCCAAATTAGATCAGACGCACCTGTGTGCATTACGGTGCCCCCGGGAGCCTGTCTGCACCTTGACTCACCTCTCCAGGCTCCAGCAGCGGACTGCTTGTCCTCGCGTTCTGTGCGTGCACGTTCCTGTCTCCTAGGCTGCACACACCCTCTGTAAGATTTAAAGGCCCACGCGTGTCGCGAATTGGCGCTGGCTGGACGCCTGCCAAGATAAATTCTGCCCTTTTTCCTGTGTGCCATGCTGGATCTTCGTGCCTTGTGCCTTAGAGGCTTTGTTTCTATGCCTGCGCTGTTTGTTTTTCCTGTTGTGACCCGGTTCCGTTATTGACTCCGATCCTGTGCTGCCTGTCCTAACCTTCTGCTACGTCACGACTCTGATCCTGTGCGCCTGTCTCAACCTCCTGCCTGTCCCGACCACAGTTGCTTTACGATTCTGTACTTACCTTGGCTGCCACCGCGGAAAAATTGCACCTGTGGAACGACCTGGTGGTACAACGCCGCACGCAGGTCCAACCACTTAGCTCAAGCTCTGTGAAAACTTTGACCTCCGGTGCCTGACAGTTTATCAGAGTGTCTACAATAGTCACATACCACACAAGCTACTTCAAGATGGAACAATGGCAAGCTAACAATCCAGTTAAAGTAATTAGTCACAAGATTTATCACAGCAACACATAGCACATATACTATACTTCATAGTATAGTAATATAAGAGGCTGGCAATCTAGGTTAAAGTAAAGTTAAACACTAAATTTTAACACAGCAACTGCTTGTACACTCATTACGCTATACTCAAGGTAGTAATTGATAGTCTGACAATCCAGGTTACAGTAAAGTAAAGTAATTCACAAAGATTTAACACAGCACACTCACATAATATACAGCATATTTATTGCTGGGGGGCTGATATATTGTACACGTTTGGCTGGATACTATTAATTACTTTAATTATTTACTGGGGGCTATATTAATCACTGGGCGCTGTATTTTATTATACTGGTAGGGCTGTCTATTCATCACTGGGGCCCCCTAGACATCTATCGGACCGTGATCGGGCCAACTGTTTGGCCAGATCACACCCTTTAAGTTTTTTTGTACTGAGGCCTAAGGGGGGGACCTGCTTAGTACATGGTAACTGACCAAGGGAGATTCACCTATTACATAAATGCTAAATGTCTACATGGGGTCTCATCAGATTTTGCGCCAAGGGCCTCCACCAACCTTAATCCAGCCCTGGCAGGTGGTCTAAGTAATGAGAAAAGATTCGCAAAACAGCACCAAACCATGCTTTCCAGCAAACCCCTGGATCTTGGCACATATTCATTTGGTGTTTGGTACTGGTTGACTATACAGGATGCTTCAGAGATTATTCATTTTCATTATAGAGTCCCAGCTTGGGTGAACCACTGAGGTACTACTATACTGCTCCTATATAATACCACCATACTGCTCCTATAACCGTAATATACTTGAGTATAAGCTGACCCGTGTATAAGCCGAGGCACCTCATTTTACCATAAAAAAATGGGAAAACTATTGACTCGAGTATCAAGCCTAGGGAGGAAAATGCAGCCCTACTCTCTAATAAATAAGTCCAGTAAGTCTCCCCTCATGAATAAATGTCCAGAAGCCCTCCAATTAATCAAATTCCAGCAGAGCGCCCCCATAGATATAAACATTCAACAGTGCCCGGTTGATATAATGTCCAGCAGAGTGCACCCATAGATAATGTCAGCAAGTGCACCCATAGATCTAATGTCCAGCGAGTGCACCCTAGTACAATGTCCAGCAGAGTGCCCCATTGATATAACGTCCACGCAGAGTGCCCCCTTAAAAAAATAAAGCTAGTACTCACCCTCCGCCGCTACCTCAGGCGTCCTCTTCTCCCCGCAACCTTGTCAAGTTCCAGCCGGGCTGGCAGACACGTCTATGCAATCTCCGGCAAGACTATGACGTCAGCAGGCAGTGACACTGCCATGGCATAGTTTTCTGTGCCGGCAGATTGCATAGAGTCATCTGCAGGCACTTCGAGGTGCGCAGGGAGAAAGATGCCAGGGTCAGGACGGAATACTAACTAATTTGTTTGGTATATCTCAAGTATAAGCCGAGTGGGGCTTTTTCAGAACAAAATTGTGCTGAAAACTCGTCTTACACTCAAGAATCATACTGGCCTCTTATATATATCTACCACACTACTTCTGTATAATATTGACATAGTGCTTCTGTATAATACTAACATACTGCTCCGATATAAACACTACCATACTGCTGTCTGTGTAATACACCATACTGCTCTATATTTCCACCATACTGTCTCTATAGGCAACATCCCTGCCAATGCAAGGCAGAGAGTTGTTGCAAATAAGGCCCTATATGTGTGTCTCCTGGTAGTGAGTCTGATCAGCTCCTCTCTGCAGGAAACTACACACTATCTCAGGTATTATGCCACGGTAGATTTCTGGCTGGATAGGCAAGGGTTAAAGCAATGTTTTGTTTCACTAATGTTTTCTTTCCACTTGTAACTGGAGTGTGATGGAGAAGGAGATCAACTGACTAGGGAGGATCTAACCTCTAAGTCGGGAGGAGTTAGTCATCATCAGACCCAGCTCTCCACAGGAGAGAGTTCTAGAAATGAGAGAGAGCAGATCTCTCAGGCCCAGCTCTCACCACTAGAGAAGCTCTAGGCCTCAGCACTTCACATAGAGTGACACAGGACAAAGCTTGCAGCTTCCAAGCATTGCACAGAGCTACATCCACGCTTGCCCTGCTTCCAGGCTAGTGACCCTACTCCTGAGGTTTCCTCTGCTCACAATCACTCCATTACTGCATTGTACAGAATCGTTTTGGCATTGTTACCGTTGGTTGAATAAAGATTGTAAGTTACTTTTTGCTCACATGCCCCTTCTGTCCCTGCTACGGCTGTACACCCCAAGGGCGCCCCATCTATCTACCAAGACACATACTACAGACTCCAAGGGCTGTAGGACAGCCCTCGGTCCCCAAGCACCCGTGACACTAGCGTGCCTAGGCCGCACCGCCAGCCACCTTTATTATGGGCCCCGGCTGCCTCCAGACCCCAAGAAAAGGCTAGGCCCGTGGGGATATTGCATATATTACCACTAACTGCTTCATAAACAGTTCATTTAGAAACAGTTATTTCTGGCACTGAACACGTAACTGACAATAGTCACCCAGATGCACAAACCACTAACTTTCTCAATTTTGCAACACAAAATGTTTTTTAATAAAAGTGATCAAGGTCATACCATCCCCAAAATTACATCCATACGCAGCTCCGTATCCCGTAGTATGAGAAATTGGCAAAATGAATTTTTTCCGTATAGTAGTTTTAAAAAAAATAAATAAATCAGGCAGTCCCGGGTTACATACAGATAGGGTTCTGTAGGTTTGTTCTTAACCGCTTATCCCGCCTTAGTGAATTCGTCGGTCATAAGGTATCTTTCTTCTGACGCGACGCCTTTCTACCGCCGCGTGAAGAAGATTCGGGACATCGGGTCAGTATAGTGCGGTGTCGGGCCTGTGATATCACACGCCCAGACGCGCACTAACCCCCGGATCAGAAAAACTCAGATCCCGGGGGACTGATCCCTCCTGCGCTGCCCCCGGGTCCGGCAATGACCCAGGCTCCAGCTCCTCTTCACGCCGGGTTCTTCCTTCCTGGCAAGGACGCGCTGTATGTAACTGAGCATGCTCAGCATGCTCAGGTACTTACACTATCAACTGCAAACAAGTGTATTGCAGTGTAGAGGCTTGAATAAGTGATCGGATGATCGCTTGTTCAAGCCAAAGGTGGAAAATGTATGAAAGTAAAAAAAAAAAGATTAAATCATTTATAATAATATTAAATAATATAATAAAAAAGTCCCATAATCTCCCCAGTTACAACAATATGCAAATACAGTATATAAACACAAAACACACAAAAAATGTACTATTATCACCCCGTCGTATTAATCTGTACAATAAATCTAAGTCAATATGAACCCGCTCGGTGACGACGAAAAAAAACTACGAAAAACTTCCGTATATACAATTTTTCACAACACCATCACAAAAAATGTTCTAAAAAGTGATCAAAAAAAGTTGTCAATAGTAAAAACAATGCGATTTTCTCCATATGTGTTTTGCTCAGTAAAATAGAGCAAAGATAAAAAACGATATAATGAGGTATGGACCCAATTGTAGTGAACCAGAGAATAAAGATAAAATAGTATTTTTACATTACGGTGAGCGGAAAAAAAGTGCTAAAAATCCAAATAAAAATTGATGATTTTGTTGTGTGTCAACCCTGTGAAATAGTTAAAATCTCAGAATAAGCTATAGACCCCCAAAATGAATTATCTATCATTGTTATCTTACCACGCAAATAATAAGCTCATATGTTTGCAATTACCAAAAAAAATTAAAATTTATAGCTTGTACAATTGAACAATACAATCTGCTGTGAATAGCGCTGCTTTGATCCTATGCCGGCTGTGCGCCCATACAGCAGTTTACACACCACATTGGGGTATCAGTACCTGAGAAATTGGGCATTAGAGAGTTGCAGATGGCGTTTCATCATTTTATTTATTATGAAACTGTCATTTTTGCCTAAATTATGTATTTTCCCAAAAAATTCTAAAGTTTCTAAAATCGCAGGTCATATTGTTTTAACCCATGTGAAACACTTAAGGTTAATAGACTCATAGAAGTTGCTTTAACTACATTGAGGGTGGAAGTTTCTATAGTGGGGTAATTTATGGGTTTATTCTCATACAGGCCTTACAAAGTCACTTGAAGCTGAGTTGTCCCTCAAAATGTGAGTTTTGGCAATTTTCATGAAAATGAGAAAAATCGAACCTAAAGTTCCGCGCCTCATAACATCCTAGAAAAATGGAGGATTCATAAAATTCATCATCACCATAAAGCAGACATTCCAAAATGTTAATTACAAACTATTTGGCTAGTTTATTTCCTGTCTGGAAAGCGTTTTCAGCACAATGACCAGACTCCGATTTTTCAAATCCTGCCCTGTGTACGATAATTGGTTATAACTTCGGAACGCTTTAACATATACGAGGTGATTTTGAAATGTTTTTTCTCGTGACCATTGGGGTCATTTTACTAAGGGCCCGATTCGCGTTTTCCCGACGTGTTACCCTAATATTTCCGATTTGCGCCGCGTTTACATGGAATTGCCGCCCCGGGTTTTTGGCGCCACGCGATTGATTGTGGCGCATCGGGGCCGGCATGGCGCGGACAGAATCGGGGGGGGGGGCGTGGCCGAACGAAAACCCGACGTATTCGGAAAAACCGCCGCATTAAAACCGAAAATGTGTCGCTTGGGAGCGCTACACCTCCCTTCTAGTGGAATGGTGCATTCCGGGGCGTTAAGATATTTTCGGCGCTGCAGCGCCACCTGGTGTACGGCGAGGACACACCTCTTAAATCCCACCGGACCCGAATCCTGGTGGCAGAGAATGCGCCAGCTGGAATCGCGAATGGCCGGGTAAGTAAATGTGCCCCATTTGACTTCATGTTATTTCTAAATTTAAGTGATAAGTTTTGCGTTCGTTCCTGAAAAAAAATAAATTTTGCAAAAGTTTTTGTCAAATTCTTCATTTTCCAAGTTTAAAGTTCTATTTCAAACTTGGAAATGAAGAATTTTTGACAAACTTTTGCCAAATTTTAATTTTTTTCAGAACGAAACGCAAAACTTATCACTTAAATTAGAACTACCATGAAGTACAATGTGTCACGAGAAAACATTCTCAAAATCACCTCGATATGTTAAAGCGTTCCGAAGTTATAACCAATTCTCGTGACACAGGGCGATTGAAAATCGAGTCTGGTGCATTGAGCTGAAAACGGGTGTGGTGATAAGGGTTAAAGAAAACCCGTCATGCAAAATAACCCCCCCTAATCTAAATAGATTTGCATAAACTGCCATAGAGAGCTGCCTCTATCCCTTCATTGTCCCTCTACATGCCTGTAACCTAAGCACTGATGGTCCTAAAGCTGTATGCAAATGACCTGTGAAATATCCAAGAGTCATTAGCATATTCAAGCTGTCCAGCTTATCATGAGTGGCAGGCACAGCACACCCCCAGTGCATGACTGACAGCCTGTATAATGATGTGAGGCTGTATAATGATGTGCTTCCTGGTGCTGGCGTCCCCCTGCGCCTGTGGTGTGTATAGGAGAGATTGCAACAGCTCCAGGCAGCATCTATAGCAGAACATGTCAATTCATGTTAGCTGTGTCTGTGTCTCTGTGTATTAGGAGGATGCAGCATGTCAGCAGTTATACACTAACTATGCTTTACTATACTTACACACAGATATGAGCAGGGAGAGGAGAGGGGAGGGGTAACAGGGGTGACATCACATCATCCTTGTGGAGCTGCTCCAAAAGGTAGAGGTGACGAAATAGTGACAAAGACCTGATGACAGTGTGTCTTAAGTTGAATTTGTATGTAAGGTCGGAACTGTATATTTTATCATTGTAATCCCAGCCAGAACTTTTTTTGGTCTCTGTGACAAATGAATTTAAAAATGTTGGGTTGTCATAAGAATCAATATTAACAGTAAAGCTTCATTACAGACACCTGTATAACTGTCCAAGCTGATTATTGTAGCCAGGACTAAAGTACAATAAATACCAATATCCAGAGGTCGTTTGTAACTAGGGGTCGTATTGTAAGTCGAGTGTAGGGACCGCCTGTATATCAAAACACAATAAAATCCATACCATGATCATACCGACCCAAAGAATAAGGGGAGGTGTCATTCAGAGCCCACAAAAATAGGATTGTTACCATTACAATTAGTATCATAGTATATATCATAAGGCCTGGAAGGAACGCAAGTCCATCAGGTCCAACCTTCAGAATTAAATAATGTTTTATAATTTATCCCCATAACCCGTGATATTTTTTCTCTCCAGAAAGTCTCCAGGCCTCTCTTGAACATGTACATAAGTCGCCATACAACCTCCTGCGCAGAGAGTTCCATAGTCTCACTGCTCTTACAGTAAAGAAACCTTTGTCTATGGTGATGGTAAAATCGCCTCTCCTCTAGGCGTAGAGGATGCCCCCTTGTCCTGTCACAGGCCTAGGTATAAAAGATCTTTGGAGAGATCCTTGTACTTCGTTCAGTATTGTACATTGTATGAGTTCTCCCCTCAGTCGTCTTTTTCTAAACTGATAATCCAAATGTGTAAATCTGTCATGTATTCTAATCCCCCCATTCCCCTAATATCCTGGTTGCTCTCTCTGCACCCGTTCCAGCTCTATTATATCCTTTTATACACTGGTGCCCAAAACGTACACATATTCCATGTGTGGTCTGACCAGGGATTTGTATAAGGGCCAAAACTATGTCTTTATCATGAGAATCTATTCCTCTCTTGATACATCCCATTATTTTATTTGCTTTAGCAGCAGCCCGCCTGGCTCTGGTCACTAAATTAGTTTACCATCCACCAATACGCCCAGGTCCTTTTCAGCTTCAGTTTTACTAAGTAATGACCGTTAGAACATAATTATACTTTTGTTTCCATGGCCCAAGTGCATAACTTTACATTTATCTACATTAAACCTCATCAACCATTTCTCTGCCATCCCTCAGCTTCCACAAATCCCTCTGTAATGCTAAACTACTCATCGACCTCAGTATTTATTACTTTACACAGCTTAGTATCATCTGCAAATATTGAAACTTGACTGTTTAACCCACTACAAGGTCATTAATAAAAATATTAAAAAGAAGTGGCCCAATACTGACCCCTGTGGCACTCCACTGGTACATCAAACCCATCTGAGAATGTGCCATTAATGACCACCCTCTGTTTTCTATCACTAAGCCAATTACTTTACCCAGATCACAGATTTTCTCCTATTCCCCAGTCTCATTTTATATACCAACCTTTTATGTGGCACGGTGTCCAATGCCTTTGAGAAGTCCAGATATACAACATCCAGCAGCGTTCCCCCAGATCCAGTCTTGAACTTACCTCCTCTAGAAACCAATCAGATTAGTCTGACAGGACCGATCTCTCATAAACCATGCTGACGCTGGTTATAGGGTTGTGTGCACATGAGATACTCCAGGATAGCATCTCTAATAAAACCCCTCAAATTTTTCCCCACCACAGCAGTTAGACTTACGGGTCGTAGTTTTCCAGGATCGCTATTTGATCCTTTTTTGTATATGTTATGGAACATAACCAGTCTCCAGTGAATCTTCAAATATAAAAATAAGCGGTCTGTCTATCACGGTACATAATTCATGCAGAACCCGGGGGGTATGCATCTGGCCCCGGTGATTTATCTATCTTAGTGGGTTGCGAGGGGCGCGTACCTCTTCCTGGGTAACTGTTGACATTCCAAGAGAATTAACATTATTCCTCATTGTGTCTTCCACCAGGGGATTTTCCTGGCTAAAGACAGTTGAGAAGGCCGACATTCAGTAGATTGGCCCTTTCCTCATCTCCTTCCACCATCATGACCCCCATGTTATTTCTAAGGACCACACTCTCCTGTTTTAGTTTCTATTATCATATATACTTGAAAAATATTTGTGGGGATTATTTTTGCTCTCCCTGGCAATATTTCTCTCAGTCTCTATTTTTGCGGCCTTTATCTGCTTTTTAACGGATTTATTTCTCTCATAATCCTGTAATGCCTCATCACTACCTTCACTTTTTAGCACCTTAATGCTTTATCTTTCTCGCTTATTGCTTTCCTTACAAGACTAGTTTAGCCACAATAGGGTTTTTCTTGTTCCTTTTATGCTTTTCCCATAAGTATGTGTTTTCTCACGGACTTTTTCAATATATGAGAAAAGTCCCATTTTTGGGGGGGGGCTTTTGTCCTGAGGGCAGAGGCAGGCAAGAGTAATCTATTATCAGATTACTTCTGATAGTAGAATCCTCATGGCAGGTTCCTTAAGGTTGTCACTATTTATACAAAAATATGATTGGGGAGGTCAGTTCTGGTTTGGAGGTTATAACTTAGAAGCACAGTGTGGTCACATAGTAACAGGTAACATGGTGTACTATAAGTGACTGTGATATCTTTAGGGCACAGTGTGGGGATGATCAGCAAGGAGCTAAAAACACTGGGGTGAATACACAGCGATGAGTCACACCGGTAATTTGCCATGAAGTTCAGTACTTGAAGAAACCTGTCTTAGATCCACTTCTAGCATTGCCTGATCAGTCCTTTAGTCACTGACTAACCTTGTAATGTGTGTGACAAGCATTGTGTCATACGGTTCAATGGTTTGGACCTGTAAATTGTGCGCTGATTTGGGTGGGGGGATTTGCCTGTACAGGGCCCTCTTTTTATTGTTGGCAGCCCGCGGTTTAGTGACCCCCATGTTACAATGTGTAACATTTCTGTCCGTGGTGTACATGAGGTGCCCCTGTGGAGGTGACATGATGTGCCCCCTGTGGAGGTGTACATGATGTGCCCCCTGTGGAGGTGTACATGAGGTGCCCTCTGTGGAGGTTGTACGTGAGGTGCCCCGTGGAGGTGTACGTGATGTGCCCCCTGTGGAGGTGTACGTGATGTGCCCCCTGGGGAGGTGTACGTGATTCCCCCTGGAGTGTTACGTGAGGTGCCCCTGTGGAGGGTGTACGTGGAGGGTAGCCCCCTGTGGAGGTGTACGTGAGGTGCCCCCTGTGGAGGGTGTACGTGAGGTGCCCCCTGTGGAGGTGTAACTGAGGTGCCCCCTGTGGAGGTGTACGTGAGGTGCCCCCTTGAGGGTAGTCTGAGGTGCCCCTTGTGAGGTTTACGTGAGGTGCCCCTTGGAGGTGTACGTGAGTGCCCCCTGGGAGTGTGTACGTGAGGTGCCCCCTGTGGAGATGTACATGAGGTGCCCCCTGTGGAGATGTACACATGCGGTGCCGCCGCCCCAGCGGGGATCACGCAAAGGGACGGGTAAGTAAATGTGTCCCACAGTGTCAACTCTGCTGTGACCCCCTCCCCTGAATAAAGACCTTATCTGCCTGTAGCTTCCCCTCACGGTGTTGCTTGCTGGTAGGAAGTCTCTGTGTGAGCTCGTCTTGGAATGCAGGGAGGAGGGGCCGATGCAGAGAGGAGCTGTGAATATATCTGTGAAATGCTGTATTTTTTGTTAATAACAGTGAATGTGTTATTTTGTTATCCTGAGTATATTTATGAATTACGTTTTCTTGGGAATACCCCTTTAAATTAACATTCCCTATGCAAAACGTTCAACTGTACCCCAAAATGTCTGCATACAGGGATTTCTTATCCCCCCAGCCCACAATCCACTCTGCCTCCTTAACTATTATAGCCAGAGGTTCTATAAATAGATTGAAGAGAAGGGGTAGAGGGGGCATCCCTGCTGCATCCCCTTAGTTAAGGGGAAAGAATCCAACAAAAGTTTGATTTTACATTAAAAGAACTTCTATAGCCTTATGTTGCTTCAATTCTACCACCTTCTTCAAATGGTATTCCTCCTGCCTCCCGCAGTGTCCAGATCTACAAGCCAAAGTGGATTAAGATGAAAGGGCCTAAGTCCAACTGTAGATACCCACTTATCCATATTAACTAACAAAGTTATTGGTGCGGGGTCCAAGATTATAATGGGTTCATATTTCATCTTTACAATATAGCTTAGAAAACTATTGTTAGCTAAGCAGAAATCCATTCTAGACAGCGTGGAATGTGTACAACTAAGGCAGCAGATAGACTGCTTGTCTATATATTTAATACAACAAACATCCAGATTCCAATCCTCACCAAATTCCTTTAAACATGTGGTCCTCTGACATCACCTCATATTCAACCTATCGAAAGAATTCTCCATACTTGCATTAACATCCCCAAGAACTAATATTGGGCATACTGGTTTATCCTTAGTAAACTGAACCAGCTGGTTCAACACTTCATATGAAAATGACGGCGGTATATAAATAAAGGATAAAAAACACTGTACTTTATATAAAAGGCAAAAAATGAAAATAAACCTGACCTGTTTAGCTACCAAGGAAGAAAAGATTTTAATATCTACCTTGTTATGGATGAAATCCAAAATCCCCCTTGAGAATACGGAACCATATGCGTGTAGCCTGATTGAAACCCATTTTTATTCAATCAACCAGTTGTCTCTTCAGTTAGCCTGTGCAAAAATCCCAGTGCAGACACTAGTTAAATACCTGTGCAAGCCTTGTAATCCCTGAAAAAGGTGAATAGTCAGACGAAAATGAGCAGCGCGACCCTTAGTAACTGAGCCCCATAGACTACAGAAGTAGCTGTTCTAGCTAGTTCAAACTGACAATCCAAATTAGATCCAGACGCACCTGTGTGCATTACTGTGCCCCCGGAGCCTGTCTGCACCTTGACTCACCTCTCCAGGCTCCAGCAGCGGACTGCTTGCTCCTCGCGTTCTGGCGTGCACGTTCCTGTCTCCTAGGCTGCACACACCCACTCTGTAAGATTTAAAGGGCCAGCGTGTCGCGAATTGGCGCTGGCTGGACGCCTGCCAAGATAAATTCCTGCCCTTTCCTGTGTGCCATGCTGGATCTTCGTGCCTTGTGCCTTAGAGCTTTGTTTCTATGCCCTGCGCTGTTATTGTTTTTTCCTGTTGTGACCCCGGTTCCGTTATTGACTCCGATCCCGTGCTGCCTGTCCTAACCTTCTGCTACGTCACTGACTCTGATCCTGTGCTGCCTGTCTCAACCTCCTGCCTGTCCCCGACCACAAGTTTGCTTTACGATTCTGTACTTCACCTTGGCTGCCACCGCGGAAAAACTTGCACCTGTGGAACGACCTGGTGGTACAACGTCGCAGCAGGTCCAACCGCTTAGCGCTGAGTTCTTGTGAAAACTTTGACTCCGGTGCCTGACAGGTTTATCAGAGTGTCTACAATAGTCACATATCACACAGCTACTTCAAGATGGAACAATGGCAGGCTAACAATCCAAGTTAAAGTAAATTAGTCACAAGATTTATCACAGCAACACATAGCACGTAGCTACTTCATACTTCATAGCTACTAGTAATATAAGAGGCTGGCAATCTAGGTTAAAGTAAGTTAAACACTAAATTTTAACACAGCAACTGCTTTGTACACTCAGTACGCAGATACTTCAAGGTAGTAAATTGATAGTCTGACAATCCAGGTTACAGTAAAGTAAAGTAAGTCATAAAGATTTAACACAGCACACTCACATAATATACAGTATATTATTGCTGGGGGGCTGATATATTGTACACGTTTGGCTGGATACTAGTTAATTACTTTAATTATTTACTGGGGGCTATATATTAATCACTGAGCGCTGTATATTTATTAAATACTGGTGAGGCTGTATATTCATCACTGGGGCCCCCTAGACATCTATCAGGACCATGATCGGGCCACAACTTGTTTGGACAGATCACGGTCCCTTTTAAGTTTTTTTTGTACATGAGGCCTAAGGGGGGGACCTGCTTATTACATGGATAACTGACCAAGGGGAGATTCTACCTATTACATAAATGCTAAATGTCTACATGGGGGTCTCCATCAGATTTTGCGCCAAGGGGCCTCCACCAACCTTAATCCAGCCCTGGCAGTGGTCTAAGTAAATGAGAAAAGATTCTGCAAAACAGCACCAAAACCATGCTTTCCAGCAAACCCCTGGATCTATGGCACATATCTCAATTTGGTGTTTGCGTACTGGTTGACTATACAGGATGCCTTCAGAGATTATTCATTTTCATTATAGAGTCCCAGCTTGGTGAACCACTGAGGTACTACTATACTGCTCCTATATAATACCACCATACTGCTCCTATATACCGTATATACTTGAGTATAAGCTGACCCGTGTATAAGCCGAGGCACCTCATTTTACCATAAAAAAACTGGGAAAACATATTGACTCGAGTATAAGCCTAGGGAGGAAAATGCAGCCGCTACTCTCTAATAAAATGTCCAGTAGTCTCCCCTCATGAATGAAATGTCCAGAGAAGCCCCTCCAATTAATCAAATGTCCAGCAGAGCGCCCCCATAGATATAACATTCAACAGAGTGCCCCGGTTGATATAATGTCCAGCAGAGTGCACCCATAGATATAATGTCCAGCAGAGTGCACCCATAGATATAATGTCCAGCAGAGTGCACCCATATGTACAATGTCCAGCAGAGTGCCCCCATTGATATAACGTCCAGCAGAGTGCCCCCTTAAAAAAATAAAGCTAGTACTCACCCTCCGCCGCTGACCCCAGGCGTCCTCTTCTCCCCGCAGCACCTTTCAAGTTCCAGGCCGGGCTGGCAGATACACGTCTATGCAATCTACCGGCACAGAACTATGACGTCAGCAGGCAGTGACACTGCCATGGCATAGTTTCTGTGCCGGCAGATTGCATAGATGTCCATCTGCAGGCACTTCGAGGTGCTGCAGGGAGAAGAGGATGCCAAGGGTCAGGACCGGAATACTAACTAATTTGTTTGGTATATACTCAAGTATAAGCCGAGTGGGGCTTTTTCAGAACAAAAATTGTGCTGAAAAACTCGTCTTACACTCAAGAATCATACTGCTCTTATATAATACTACCACACTACTTCTGTATAATATTGACATAGTGCTTCTGTATAATACTAACATACTGCTCCTATATAACACTACCATACTGCTTCTGTGTAATACCACCATACTGCTCCTATATATTACCACCATACTGTCTCTATAGGCAACATCCCTGCCAATGCAAGGCAGAGGAGTTGTTGCAAATAAGGCCCTTATATGTGTGTCTCCCTGGTAGTGAGTCTGATCAGCTCCTCTGCAGGAAACTACACATATACTCAGGTAATTATGCAGCGGTAGATTCTGCCTGGATAGGCAAGGGTTAAAGCAATGTTATGTTATCATCTAATGATTTTCCACTATTGTAACTGGAGTGTGATTGGAGAAGGAGATCAACTGACTAGGGAGGATCTAAACCCTCCTCTAGTCGGGAGGAGGTTAGTCATCATCAGACCCAGCTCTCCACAGGAGGAGAGTTCTAGAAAATGAGAGAGAGCAGATCTCTCAGGCCCAGCTCTCACCACTAGAGAAGCTCTTAGGCCTCAGCCTTCACATAGAGTGACACAGGACAAAGCTGCAGCTTCCAAGCATTGCACAGAGCTACATCCCAGCTGCCCTGCCCCTGCTTCCAGGCTAGTGACCCTAACTCCTGAGGTTCCTCTCCACAATCACTCCATACTGCATTTGTACAGAATCGTTTGTGGATGTTGTTACCGTTGGTTGAATAAAGAATTGTAAGTTACTTTTAGCTCACATTGCCTCCTTCTGTCCCTGCTAGGCTGTATCACCCCCAAGGGCGCCCCATCTATCTACCAAGACACATACTACAGACTCCAAGGGCTGTAGGACAGCCCTCCGGTCCCCAGCACCGTGACACTAGCGTGCCTAGGCCGCACCGCCAGCCACTCGTTTATTATGGGCCCCGGCTGCCTCCAGACCCCAAGAAAAGGCTAGGCCCGTGGGGGATTGTTGCATATATATTACCACTAACTGCTTCATAAACAGTCATTTAGAAACAGTTATTTCTGGCACTGAACCCGTAACTGACAATACACCCAGAATGCACAAAACTACCTTTCTCAATTTTGCAACACAAAATGTTTTTTAATAAAAGTGATCAAAGGTCATACCATCCCCAAAATTACACCATACGCAGCTCCGTATCCCGTAGTATGAGAAAGTTGGCAAAATGAATTTTTTTCCGTATAGTAGTTTTAAAAAAAATAAATAAATACAGGCAGTCCCCGGGTTACATACAGATAGGGTGTCTGTAGGTTTGTTCTTACCGCTTATCCCGCTTAGGGAATTCGTCGGTCATAAGGGTATCTTTCTCTGACGCGACGCCTTCACAGCGCCGCGTCGAAGAGATTCGGGACATCGGGTCAGTATAGTGCGGTGTCGGGCTGTGATATCACACGCCCAGACGCGGCACTAACCCCCGGATCAGAAAAACTCAGATCCCGGGGGATCTGATCCCTCCTGCCGCTGCCCCCGTGTCCGGCAGTGACCCAAGGCTTCCAGCTCCTCTTCACCGGGTTCTCCTTCCTGGCAAGGACGCGGCTGTATGTAACTGAGCATGCTCGCATGCTCAGTACTTACACTATCACTGCAATACAAGTGTATTGCAGTGTAGAGGCTTGAATAAGTGATCGGATGATCGCTTGTTCAAGCCAAAAGGTGGAAAATGTATGAAAGTAAAAAAAAAAAGATTAAATCATTTATAATAATAATAAATAAAAAAAAATAAGTCCCATAATCTCCCCAGTTACACATATAATGCAAATACAGTATATAAACACAAACACACAAAAAATGTACATATTATCAACCCCGTCCGTATTAATCTGTACAATAAATCTAATCAATATTGAACCCGCTCGGTGACGACGAACAAAAAAACTACGAAAAACTTCCCGTAATATACAATTTTTCATCAAACACCATCACAAAAAATGTTCTAAAAGTGATCAAAAAAAGTTGTCAATAGTAAAAACAATGCGATTTTTCTCCATATTGTTTTGCTCAGTAAATAGAGCAAAGATAAGAAAACGATATAATGAGGTATGGACCCATTGTAGTGAACCAGAGAATAAAGATAAAATATATTTTTACATTACGGTGAGCGGAAAAAAAGTGCTAAAAATCCAAAATAAAAATTGATGATTTTGTTTGTGTCAACCCTTGAAATAGTTTAAAATCTCATGAATAAGCTATAGACCCCCAAAATGAATTATCTATACATTTTATCTTACCACGCAAAAATAAGCCTCAATGTTTGCATTACCAAAAAAAATTAAAATTTATAGCTTGTACAATTGACAATACAAATCTGCTGTGAATAGCGCTGCTTTGATCCTAGCCGGCTGTGCGCCCATACAGCAGTTTACCACCACATATGGGGTATCAGTACACTGAGAAATTGGGCATTAGACGTTGCAAATGGCGTTTCATCATTTTATTTATTATGAAACTGTCATGTTTTGCCTAAATTATGTATTTTCCCAAAAATTCTAAAGTTTCTAAATCGCAGGTCATATTGTTTTAACCCATGTGAAACACTTAAAGGGTTATAGACTCATAGAAGTTGCTTTACATACATTGAGGGTGAAGTTTCTATAGTGGGGTAATTTATGGGGTTTTATTCTCATACAGGCCTTACAAAGTCACTTGAAGCTGAGTTGGTCCCTCAAAATGTGAGTTTTAGCAATTTTCATGAAAATGAGAAAAATCGAACCTAAAGTTCCGCGCCTCATAACATCCTAGAAAAATGGAGGATCATAAAATTCATCATCACCATAAAGCAGACATTCCAAAATGTTAATTATCAAACTATTTGGCCTAGTTTTATTTCCTGTCTGGAAAGCGTTTTCAGCACAAGACCAGACTCCGATTTTTCAAATCCTGCCCTGTGTAGCGATAATTGGTTATAACTTCGGAACGCTTTAACATATCGAGGTGATTTTGAAATGTTTTTTCTCGTGACCATTGGGGTCATTTTACTAAGGGCCCGATTCGCGTTTTCCCGACGTGTTACCCTAATATTTCCGATTTGCGCCGCGTTTACATGGAATTGCCGCCCCGGGTTTTTGGCGCCACGCGATTGATTGTGGCGCATCGGGGCCGGCATGGCGCGGACAGAATCGGGGGGGGGGGCGTGGCCGAACGAAAACCCGACGTATTCGGAAAAACCGCCGCATTAAAACCGAAAATGTGTCGCTTGGGAGCGCTTCACCTCCCTTCTAGTGGAATGGTGCATTCCGGGGCGTTAAGTATATTTTCGGCGCTGCAGCGCCACCTGGTGTACGGCGAGGACACACCTCTTAAATCCCACCGGACCCGAATCCTGGTGGCAGAGAATGCGCCAGCTGGAATCGCGAATGGCCGGGTAAGTAAATGTGCCCCATTTGACTTCATGTTATTTCTAAATTTAAGTGATAAGTTTTGCGTTCGTTCCTGAAAAAAAATAAATTTTGCAAAAGTTTTTGTCAAATTCTTCATTTTCCAAGTTTAAAGTTCTATTTCAAACTTGGAAATGAAGAATTTTTGACAAACTTTTGCCAAATTTTAATTTTTTTCAGAACGAAACGCAAAACTTATCACTTAAATTAGAACTACCATGAAGTACAATGTGTCACGAGAAAACATTCTCAAAATCACCTCGATATGTTAAAGCGTTCCGAAGTTATAACCAATTCTCGTGACACAGGGCGATTGAAAATCGAGTCTGGTGCATTGAGCTGAAAACGGGTGTGGTGATAAGGGTTAAAGAAAACCCGTCATGCAAAATAACCCCCCCTAATCTAAATAGATTTGCATAAACTGCCATAGAGAGCTGCCTCTATCCCTTCATTGTCCCTCTACATGCCTGTAACCTAAGCAATGATGGTCCTAAAGCTGTATGCAAATGACCTGTGAAATATCCAAGAGTCATTAGCATATTCAAGCTGTCCAGCTTATCATGAGTGGCAGGCACAGCACACCCCCAGTGCATGACTGACAGCCTGTATAATGATGTGAGGCTGTATAATGATGTGCTTCCTGGTGCTGGCGTCCCCCTGCGCCTGTGGTGTGTATAGGAGAGATTGCAACAGCTCCAGGCAGCATGTATCGCAGAACATGTCAATTCATGTTAGCTGTGTCTGTGTCTCTGTGTATTAGGAGGATGCAGCATGTCAGCAGTTATACACTAACTATGCTTTACTATACTTACACACAGATATGAGCAGGGAGAGGAGAGGGGAGGGGTAACAGGGGTGACATCACATCATCCTTGTGGAGCTGCTCCAAAAGGTAGAGGTGACGAAATAGTGACAAAGACCTGATGACAGTGTGTCTTAAGTTGAATTTGTATGTAAGGTCGGAACTGTATATTTTATCATTGTAATCCCAGCCAGAACTTTTTTTGGTCTCTGTGACAAATGAATTTAAAAATGTTGGGTTGTCATAAGAATCAATATTAACAGTAAAGCTTCATTACAGACACCTGTATAACTGTCCAAGCTGATTATTGTAGCCAGGACTAAAGTACAATAAATACCAATATCCAGAGGTCGTTTGTAACTAGGGGTCGTATTGTAAGTCGAGTGTAGGGACCGCCTGTATATCAAAACACAATAAAATCCATACCATGATCATACCGACCCAAAGAATAAGGGGAGGTGTCATTCAGAGCCCACAAAAATAGGATTGTTACCATTACAATTAGTATCATAGTATATATCATAAGGCCTGGAAGGAACGCAAGTCCATCAGGTCCAACCTTCAGAATTAAATAATGTTTTATAATTTATCCCCATAACCCGTGATATTTTTTCTCTCCAGAAAGTCTCCAGGCCTCTCTTGAACATGTACATAAGTCGCCATACAACCTCCTGCGCAGAGAGTTCCATAGTCTCACTGCTCTTACAGTAAAGAAACCTTTGTCTATGGTGATGGTAAAATCGCCTCTCCTCTAGGCGTAGAGGATGCCCCCTTGTCCTGTCACAGGCCTAGGTATAAAAGATCTTTGGAGAGATCCTTGTACTTCGTTCAGTATTGTACATTGTATGAGTTCTCCCCTCAGTCGTCTTTTTCTAAACTGATAATCCAAATGTGTAAATCTGTCATGTATTCTAATCCCCCCATTCCCCTAATACTCCTGGTTGCTCTCGTCTGCACCCGTTCCAGCTCTATTATATCCTTTTATACACTGGTGCCCAAAACGTACACATATTCCATGTGTGGTCTGACCAGGGATTTGTATAAGGGCCAAAACTATGTCTTTATCATGAGAATACTATTCCTCTCTTGATACATCCCATTATTTTATTTGCTTTAGCAGCAGCCCGCCTGGCTCTGGTCACTAAATTAGTTTACCATCCACCAATACGCCCAGGTCCTTTTCAGCTTCAGTTTTACTAAGTAATGACCGTTAGAACATAATTATACTTTTGTTTCCATGGCCCAAGTGCATAACTTTACATTTATCTACATTAAACCTCATCAACCATTTCTCTGCCATCCCTCAGCTTCCACAAATCCCTCTGTAATGCTAAACTACTCATCGACCTCAGTATTTATTACTTTACACAGCTTAGTATCATCTGCAAATATTGAAACTTGACTGTTGTAACCCACTACAAGGTCATTAATAAAAATATTAAAAAGAAGTGGCCCAATACTGACCCCTGTGGCACTCCACTGGTACATCAAACCCATCTGAGAATGTGCCATTAATGACCACCCTCTGTTTTCTATCACTAAGCCAATTACTTTACCCAGATCACAGATTTTCTCCTATTCCCCAGTCTCATTTTATATACCAACCTTTTATGTGGCACGGTGTCCAATGCCTTTGAGAAGTCCAGATATACAACATCCAGCAGCGTACCCCCAGATCCAGTCTTGAACTTACCTCCTCTAGAAACCAATCAGATTAGTCTGACAGGACCGATCTCTCATAAACCATGCTGACGCTGGTTATAGGGTTGTGTGCACATGAGATACTCCAGGATAGCATCTCTAATAAAACCCCTCAAATTTTTCCCCACCACAGCAGTTAGACTTACGGGTCGTAGTTTTCCAGGATCGCTATTTGATCCTTTTTTGTATATGTTATGGAACATAACCAGTCTCCAGTGAATCTTCAAATATAAAAATAAGCGGTCTGTCTATCACGGTACATAATTCATGCAGAACCCGGGGGGTATGCATCTGGCCCCGGTGATTTATCTATCTTAGTGGGTTGCGAGGCGGCGCGTACCTCTGTCCTGGGTAACTGTTGACATTCCAAGAGAATTAACATTATTCCTCATTGTGTCTTCCACCAGGGGATTTTCCTGGGTAAAGACAGTTGAGAAGGCCGACATTCAGTAGATTGGCCCTTTCCTCATCTCCTTCCACCATCATGACCCCCATGTTATTTCTAAGGACCACACTCTCCTGTTTTAGTTTCTATTATCATATATACTTGAAAAATATTTGTGGGGATTATTTTTGCTCTCCCTGGCAATATTTCTCTCAGTCTCTATTTTTGCGGCCTTTATCTGCTTTTTAACGGATTTATTTCTCTCATAATCCTGTAATGCCTCATCACTACCTTCACTTTTTAGCACCTTAATGCTTTATCTTTCTCGCTTATTGCTTTCCTTACAAGACTAGTTTAGCCACAATAGGGTTTTTCTTGTTCCTTTTATGCTTTTCCCATAAGTATGTGTTTTCTCACGGACTTTTTCAATATATGAGAAAAGTCCCATTTTTGGGGGGGGGCTTTTGTCCTGAGGGCAGAGGCAGGCAAGAGTAATCTATTATCAGATTACTTCTGATAGTAGAATCCTCATGGCAGGTTCCTTAAGGTTGTCACTATTTATACAAAAATATGATTGGGGAGGTCAGTTCTGGTTTGGAGGTTATAACTTAGAAGCACAGTGTGGTCACATAGTAACAGGTAACATGGTGTACTATAAGTGACTGTGATATCTTTAGGGCACAGTGTGGGGATGATCAGCAAGGAGCTAAAAACACTGGGGTGAATACACAGCGATGAGTCACACCGGTAATTTGCCATGAAGTTCAGTACTTGAAGAAACCTGTCTTAGATCCACTTCTAGCATTGCCTGATCAGTCCTTTAGTCACTGACTAACATTGTAATGTGTGTGACAAGCATCTGTGTCATACGGTTCAATGGTTTGGACCTGTAAATTGTGCGCTGATTTGGGTGGGGGGATTTGCCTGTACAGGGCCCTCTTTTTATTGTTGGCAGCCCCGGTTTAGTGACCCCCATGTTACAATGTGTAACATTTCTGTCCGTGGTGTACATGAGGTGCCCCTGTGGAGGTGACATGATGTGCCCCCTGTGGAGGTGTACATGATGTGCCCCCTGTGGAGGTGTACATGAGGTGCCCTCTGTGGAGGTTGTACGTGAGGTGCCCCGTGGAGGTGTACGTGATGTGCCCCCTGTGGAGGTGTACGTGATGTGCCCCCTGGGGAGGTGTACGTGATTCCCCCTGGAGTGTTACGTGAGGTGCCCCTGTGGAGGGTGTACGTGGAGGGTAGCCCCCTGTGGAGGTGTACGTGAGGTGCCCCCTGTGGAGGGTGTACGTGAGGTGCCCCCTGTGGAGGTGTAACTGAGGTGCCCCCTGTGGAGGTGTACGTGAGGTGCCCCCTTGAGGGTAGTCTGAGGTGCCCCTTTGAGGTTTACGTGAGGTGCCCCTTGGAGGTGTACGTGAGTGCCCCCTGGGAGGTGTACGTGAGGTGCCCCCTGTGGAGATGTACATGAGGTGCCCCCTGTGGAGATGTACACATGCGGTGCCGCCGCCCCCCTTTGACCCAAAATCTCTAGGTTGTTCCCTGAGGCCATTTAAGTTATCACATTTGCGTTATGGCAAGGTTGCTCCCATCATGCGGCAAAGGCATTGTTGATACCACACAGCTCCTCAGGACGGTGGAGAAGTTGCTTCATGAAAGGACATTCTGGTCCTATCGTATTCATGGAGTGTTGTGTCTAAGGCAAGGATTGTGCAGACGGTCTTGTCCCTGTGCTGAAGAAGCCGACACCACACATGAATGGTGCAGGAGCATTTACAGTTGCATGAGACAAGACTGGTGGTATCGCTCACCTGTCTTCTCCAACAAGCTGTTGTCACAAGAGTTCGCAAACATGGAAAGGGGTATTCATCAGGGAAATTTACCGCCACCAAACATTACGCGCTATCTGTCGACTTGGAGAGGGGCTTACTTCCCGAGATCCTCGAATCAATCCGTGCTTACATGTTGCAGATACAGTCTCCTGCACTGCTGGTAGCCCATCCTGAAGTGAAACAACTTTGTAAGGACAGCATGCCTGCCTGGCGCTGCTGGTCCTTCTTGGGTGCTTGGGCCTTTTTTGGAACCATGGAATCCCTCTCTTGAATCCTTGATGGATGGTAGATTGTTGACCTGAGGGGTGCAATCTTTCTAGCTGCATCTCTTCCCTGTTAGTCCCGTTTTGTTTAGTGCAATTATGACATGCAGGGTTTCTTTAGAGATACCTGGTGAGTAGAACCCAGAGAGAAACACCTCCTTTTAAATGTCCGTGTGTGATTTGTACTTAATCATGGAAGATTGATCTCCCAGACCAATGTCCATACAATCCACACCCCACCTGTGTAGCTGGAGCAATCACTGAAACGAGGTCTTTAGCTGCTCCTTTAAGGCAGGCCGCAATGAAGTTTGAATTGTGTTGTGGGGAAAAGTTTCATTTTCTAGGAGGCAAAGAGTTACTTTGCATAATGCTGTTACGCTGATCACTCTTCATAACATTCTGGTATAGCAAAAGTCGCCATTATAAAACCTGATGTCAGTAGACTTGTAAAATTAAACATTTGTATATCTCTCAAACTTTTCGGCAAGACTTGTCCTGAAGGAAATGATGTGACGATTTTTGCGACCTATCAAAACGGTCTTACTGATACCTGTTCAATGGAAATGGCTTCTACACTGAAATAAATATAATAGGAAAGTCCCAGAGACCATAAGAATCCTCTTAGTAAGCAGCTTTTTCTTGTCTTACAAAAAATTAACAAAATAATTAACAAAAAATTGCGTGGTGCTGCTGCGGCTTACTTCCCTCTTATGAGCGGCCTTAACGGTCCTGAGTGATCCAGCAAACATGCCACTATTCAATATCCAGGTAAAGAAAGTACGAAAACCTCGTTTGGACCGGAGCTCAAAACAAAAAGACGATCCTGCAGGTTTCTCCTTATTTGTGCACCAAAACACAAGGATCACTTTCAGGGATAGTCACCATCTCCAACCAAAACCGTCAATATTTTCACTCCTGTCACCTAGTCCCTCCACTACCTGCATATAAGAGACAATCCAACATAGTGTAGACATGTTTTCAATGACTTTTCAAAATTATATTTCCAGTTCTACTCAAATTGTAGATAAAAAAGTGCATATCACAAATAACTCCACGAGGACGCCAATCAGGATTAGTTGTAATCCTTGCTTTCCCGCCCCCATATCAGATCCCTTATCAGATCACTCTATTGATCACTCTATTGAGATCTTGAGATCACTCTGAAGCCCATCTTGAGATCTTTTGTCCATTTACAGATCACAAGTGATATTCAAAACTAGAAACATCCGAGGATCAGCTGTTACCATGACCCCAGATAAAAGAAATTCTCAAATTTCAACCCCTAGTGATGTTACACAATAAAGATAATTTATTAACCCCTTACTTTCCAATTTACTGAGTTTTATGCTGTTTTAATGCCGTTTGGGGTTCAGTTGTAACATTCCAGAGTGTGGGCGGGACGCTCTAAGCTGTGAAGATGCTGTTGTGCTGACAATGTGGGTATAATAACCTTCCCTAGTATCCGCACACTAGACAGTATGGTTTTATCTTTCAGCAAATCTTGAATCATCAACCCTGCGGAAAAGCCGAGCGCTGGGGTGAAGTACAATTCTGACATCTAGTGCCAGGAAGCATTGTTACAATTAAACAGAATCCATTACACATAAAGAAGATGATACAAATCCACACCCAAACATACCATTATCGCCAGTTTTATTTTTTTACGTGGTGATCAGAAGGGAGGAAGAGATAGATTTGGGCTGTGTGTTTCGTTTATGTGCAAATATCACTCTCCTTTTACAATATTCAGAAAATTTCAGCATAAATGCAATGGTCAGGACAGGATTATAGGGTGGGCGCGGCCCTCAACACTTCGCGCTTAAATGGGCCCTCACTAAGTGTGGGCCATTCGGGTGGATGCATAACCGGCCGAATCGCCCACTATGTTTTCTGGTCAGAATCCGGCCATGCAGTACCAGGTAGACTTGTGTCAAGACGCTGACATCCCAAAAGAAGACGAGGAGGTGGCCGTGCATCTGGGGAACAGGGTTACAGCTTTATTATTTCACTGGGGGCTGTCATATTGTACACTGGGGTCTGTAATTAGTTGTAATCCTTGCTTCCCCCCCCATATCAGATCCCTTATCAGATCACTCTATTGATCACTCTATTGACCTAAGATTTTTTAAGTATCCAAACTGGACACACCAATAAAGGATAAAGTAGTTGAGGTAGCAGAATCATTTTGTTCAGCCCGACTCCATCAGATCTCGAAAAGGTAGCAGAATCATTTTGTTCAGCCCGACTCCATCAGATCTCGAAAATGGCCTCTGAAGCCATCTTGAGATCTTTTGTCGCATTTTACAGATCATGGCCTCTGAAGCCATCTTGAGATCTTTTGTCGCATTTTACAGATCACTAGAGTGATATTCAAAACTAGAAACATCCGAGGATCAGCTGTTACCATGACCCCAGATAAAAGAAAATTCTCAAATTTCAATCCCCTAGTGATGTTTACACAATAAAGATAATTTATTAACCCCTTACTTTCCAATTTTACTGAGTTTTATTGCTGTTTTAGCTCGTATCTGTGGTCAGTGTAAAATTCCAGAGTGTGGGCGGGGACTCTCTAAGCTGTGAGATGCTGTGTGCTGACAATGTGGTTAAATAACCTTCCCTAGTATCCGACACTAGACAGATATGGTTTATCTGTCAGCAAAATCTTGAATCTCAACCCTGCGGGAAAAGCGAGCGCTGTGGGTGAAGTACAATTCTGACATCTAGTGTCCAGGAAGCATTGTTACAATTAAACCAATTACACATAAAGAGAGAGATACAAATCCACACCCAAACATACCATTATCGCCAGTTTTATTGAGGATCAGCTGTTACCATGACCCCAGATAAAAGAAAATTCTCAAATATCAAACCCCTAGTGATGTTTACACAATAAAGATAATTTATTAACCCCTTACTTTCCAATTTTACTGAGTTTTATTGCTGTTTTAGCTGGAGTCCATGATCGTCGGACAATGCACAGCGGGGATCACGCAAAGGGACGGGTAAGTAAATGTGTCCCACAGTCGTATTCCCACTCACAAACTCTCTCCTCTCCAATCGATTCTTAATGCAGCAGCCAGGCTCATCTTTCAGACTAAACCTACCGGATGCCTCCAGTTTCATGCCATCACTGCACTGGCTGCCAGTCTCCTTTCGAATCAGTTAAAATAATAACCCTCATCCACAAAGCTCGTATAATGCTGCACCCCCTACCTCTCCCTCTATCTCAGTCTATCGCCAACTCATGCTCTTATCCGCCATGATCTTATTTACCTTCTACCCTAGTGCGGACCTCCCACTCGCGTCTCCACGACTTCTCTAGAGCTGCACCCTTCTATGGAATCTCAGCCCCGACCATCAGACTAATACCTAACCTCCAAGTTTCAAACGTGCCTTAAAAACCCATTTCTTCGTCAGCCTATACACTTCATTAACTGCATGAGTTTTAGCTCTTCTACTAACCCGTCCTGTGTCGTCCTCCCACTGTTGTATCACAACCAGCAGGCGGCACCAGACTTCTCTGCGGTCCCATTCACCCTGACCTTGTTATAAGATGATGTCTGATGAATTGGTTCAACGACCAGCATCTCATTTATTATATTTTGTTCTATTCCCTTAAGAAGAATGGCTTGACCATTATTATTCTTTTACCTCTTGTTGTCTCCCCACCCCCCTCATAACTGTAGCTTTGCGGCAGGGACCTCACTCCTCTTGTTCATAACATTTTGTGCTTTGTCATGTTTTATTTTATTAATATTGGTCCCTATGATTTGTAACACTATGTAATATATTGATCGCTATATAAAATAAGATTATATTATTTATTATTACACCTCAAACAAAGCTTCGTATTAGTAAGGGTGGGGGGGGTCGGGGGGGGGTTCTGTAAACCGTGGTCTTTAGGGGCCGGTGGGTTCACAAGTACACCTAGACGCCATACAGGGGTAAGACCCTCAATGCAGTACAAGGTATAGTCTTTACTATGTATAGTATACCATTCATGTATATTTTATTGTCAACTAGTGAAGAGTTTTTCGAACAAATTTTAGGCCTTGTGTCAGGAGCGACTACAGACATTACACCACACTTTTCATCATCACAATGGTTGGTTTAGGGGCTTAGCTACCAACTGTACTACATGTTATTTTTTGTACTCCAGTCCCGACACCACCTGGTGCCTGTAGCCAGGTACAGTGTGGCGTTTGTCTCCCCACACGCACATATCCAGCACTTCTCAGTTAATTGCACCCTTATCCTCAACCCTGTAGTGTGCATGGACCATCTGGAGACCATATGCTGCGGGCCAGATTTTGTTTTTCTTTTCCCCATCTGGCCCATAGCCGAGGCCGTGTGGCGGCTCTTTCAAGTACCATATGGCAGATGGTGCGCGAACCAATGGCACGGGGTGCCATAAGTATTGGCACCTATGAGCCCATCAGTGGGCACTCAGGCTTTTGCCCTTGCACAAATTTCACCCAGAAAGGACATAAGTGTCCCTTCTGCAGAAACAGGTAGCCCTGGACGTATCACACTCAGCGTTATTTTAAGTCAGCATCTCGGATCTATCCAGTGACTGCAGAAGAGAAGGATGTGACAGGGTCGATTATCATGGAGCTCCTGCTCTTGGCCAAACATTCTTCCTGTTCAGTGGGTTGTCAGGGGCTGCTCCAATGGCATTTTTCCCTCCTATCAACAATATTGCGTTCTCAGGACAGTTGAAAGCTGTGGTATGCAATTGCCAGAAGATTTTAAGTCAATACCAATTGCTGTGTTGGCACTTTGCAATCATAATGGGTCTTGGTTGCAGTTTGGGCACTTGGTCTCTAAGTTTCGCCATCACTGACCTAGGGGGTATGCAACACCCCTGCCAATGCAATAGGCAAGGGACAGATCGAACAGGTGACCCCTCTAATTTTTGAGCTATCTGAAGGAGTTAGAACAGTCTAGAACCGTTATGTTGAAACTTTTGACCGAGTGCCAACACAACAACCAAACTCCACTTATTAACTGTGAATAGCCAACATGGCATTTTAAGGCAGTCAACTCATTTGTAACCTGTCGACCACATCTTTAATATCGATCAGCTGCCTGAGGCCACCACTACAGTTGACAAGAAGTACGGAGGCAAATTCCAGACCATCATGTAGCTTCTCTCCAGGGTCTCTCTGTACAGGAAGAATGGTTTGGTCCAACAGGAGCCTCCAAAGATAATCTGTCAAACCTTTTCATTTTCCCCACTTTTCCAAATCGTCAACTGAATGTCGCTTTAAAATAGCGCTGGAAGCAGTTGCCTGGTCAAATGCAAAACAGATGCGCAGCATCCACACACTGAACATAGCTTCCATCCCAGACTGCATTTATTACCAGGCTGGAGAACCATTCCTGAGGATACTCTCCATGACCACTCAGTATCCGGAATCCCAGTAATCAAAATCGTGTTCCAAGATCGTTTTTGGTGTTTGGCCTGCAGTTGTTCCAAAAAGAACCGTGAGTTATTTGGCAAACATTGCCTCCATCTGGTTCCTGGATACGGCTGTATCACCCCCACGGGCTCCCCATCCATCACCCATGGACATATTACACACTCAGGGAATCCAGTACTCAGACTCCCCTCCATATTTCTTGCACACCACCACCTGCTGGAGACCTGCCAGACTGTGGTTCCGCCCGCCGGTCCCCATACCAAGCGTCACGTGACAACAGCGTGCCCTGGGCCGCAATCGCCAGCCACTCCAGTATTTTGGGCCCGCAGCCTCCAGCCCCCCAAGAAAAGGCTAGGCCCAGTTTGGGATGTTGCCCTTGCTGGCATAGTAGACGCAGCCTGGTTTCAGCAGTATCCCACGCAGCCGTAGTAACGGGAGGTAACGCAGGTACGGACGCTGATGCTATGAATGATTTACTATGATGGGATTATTAAGTCATTTTATAGTGGTGACAGCCTTTGTTAAATTAACATTTCTAACAATGCATGTACTTAGGTGATTTGGCTTTGTGGTAATGTATTGTGTTCAGTATTAGTATGGTGGTAATATTTATCACCTGTACAGAAATATTGCAACATTTCTGGGGTGCGCTAGTGCAGTCCTTTTTGATTGGTCATTCCTTGTTACTCAACCCTGAATGCACAATCACTATGCTTTATCTGTCAGCAAAATCTTGAATCTAACTCACCCGGCGGGAAAAGCGAGCGCTGTAGGTGTAAGTACAATTCTGACATCTAGTGTCCAGGAAGCATTGTTACAATTAAACCAATTACCCATAAAGAGAGAGATACCAAATCCACACCCAAACATACCATTATCGCCAGTTTTATTCTTAGTGGTGATAAGACGGAGGAAGAGATAGATTTGGGCTGTGTGTTCGTTTTATGGGCAAATATCACTCTTCTTTTACAATATTCAGAAATTTCAGCATAAATGCAATTGTCAGGGCAGATTATAGGATGGGGGCGCGGCCCTTAACACTTCGTGCTTAAATGGGCCCTCACTAAGTGTGGGCCATTCGGGTGGTTGCATGACCGGCCGAATCGCCCACTATGTTTTCTGGCCAGAATCCGGCCATGCAGTAGCAGGTAGACTTGTGTCAAGACGCCGACATCCCAAAAGAAAGGAGGAGGTGGCCTTGCATCTGGGGAACAGGTTACAGCTTTATTATTTCACTGGGGGCTGTCATATTGTACACTGGGTCTGTAATTAGTTGTACACTCTTCTTCCCCCCCCATATCATACCCTTAGATTCACTCTATTGAACCTCTATTGACCTAAGATTTTTTAAGTATCCAAAACTGGACACACCAATAAGGATAAAGTTAAGTTGAGGTATCAGAATCATTTTGTTCAGCCCGACTCCATCAAATCTCGAAATTGGCCTCTGAAGCCATCTTGAGATCTTTGTCGCATTTTACAGATCATAGAGTGATATTCAAAAACTAGAAACATCCGAGGATCAGCTGTTTACCATGACCCCAGATAAAAGAAATTCTCAAATATCAAACCCCTAGTGATGTTTACAAATAAAGATAATTTATTAACCCCTTACTTTCCAATTTACTGAGTTTTATTGCTGTTTTAGCTGGAGTCTCATGATCGTCGGACAATGCAGTGTGATTGGAGAAGGAGATCAACTGACTAGGGAGGATCTAAACCCTTAGTCAGGGGAGGAGTTAGTCTCATCAGACCCAGCTCTCCACAGGAGGAGAGTTTTAGAAACTTGAGAGAGAGCAGATCTCTCAGGCCCAGCTCTCACCACATGAGAAGCTCTTAGGCCTCAGCAACTTCACATAGAGTGACACAGGACAAAGCTGCAGCTTCAAGCATTGCACAGAGCTACATCCCAGCCTGCCCCTGCTTCCAGGCTAGTGACCCTACTCCTGAGGTTCCTCTCCACAATCACTCCAGTACTGCATTTGTACAGAATCGTTTGGCATGTTGTTACCGTTGGTTGAATAAAGAACTGTAAGTTACTTTTATGCTCAACATTGCCTCCGTCTGGTAACTGCTAAGGCTGTATCACCATCAAGGGCACCCCATCTATCTACCAGAGACACATACTACAGACTCCAAGGGCTGTAGGACAGCCCTCCGGTCCCCAAGCACCGTGACACTAGCGTGCCTAGGCCGCAACCGCCAGCCACTCCGTTATTCTGGGCCCCGGCTGCCTCCAGACCCCAAGAAAAGGCTAGGCCCCGGTGGGGGATATTGCATATATATTACCACTATACTGCTTCATAAACAAGTACATTTAGAAACAGTTATTTCTGGCACTGAACCCTGTAACTGACAATAGCACCCAGATGCACAAAATACTACCTTTTCTCAATTTTGCAACACAAAATGTTTTTTTAATAAAAAGTGATCAAAAGGTCATACCATCCCCAAAATGTCGACTCAGCTCACAAAATTACACCATACGCAGCTCCGTATCCCGTAGTATGAGAAAGTTGGCAAAATGAATTTTTTTCCGTATAGTAGTTTTAAAAAAAATAAATAAATACAGGCAGTCCCCGGGTTACATACAAGATAGGGTCTGTAGGTTTGTTCTTAACCGCTTAATCACCGCCTTATCGGGAATTTACGTCGGTCATTAAGGGTACTTCTTCTGACGCGACGCCTTTCTACGGCGCCGCGTCAGAAGAAGATTTCGGGACATCGGGTCAGTATAGTGCCGGTGTCGGGCTGTGATATCACAGCCCAGACGCGGCACTAACACCCGGGATCAGAAAAACTCAGATCCCGGGGGATCTGATCCCTCCTGCCGCTGCCCCCGGGTCCGGCGAGTGACCCAAGGCTTCCAGCTCCTCTTCACGCCGGGTTCTGCCTTCCTGGCAGGACGCGGCTGTATGTAACTGAGCATGCTCAGCATGCTCAGTTACTTACACTATACACTGCAATACAAGTGTATTGCAGTGTAGAGGCTTGAATAAGTGATCGGATGATCGCTTGTTCAAGCCAAAAGGTGGAAAATGTATGAAAGTAAAAAAATTTATACTCTTCTCTGTCACAGTTTTCATTGATACCAGCCCCCTGAGCACACCAATAAAACAGAAAATAGTCCCAGCTAGCGCTGTCACTTTAAAATAGCTCTGTGCACAGCAAGTCCTGGGCTGTCTGGGACTGCAGGAAGATACCAGGAGTAATCTCTGGTGATGGCTTGAGTGCCCACAGAAAGGGCTCCGAGTGCCACCTCTGGCACCAGTGCCATAGGTTAGCCATCACTGTCATAGGTGTTTCATCCATATTTCCAATATCTTCCAGGTCATAGTTAAGGATCCTTCTTAGTTTTAAAAAGAATGAATGAAATGACATCACTTTTTCATCAAGATCTTTTGGCAACGTCTGTGAAATCTTTGTTCTTTGCCACAAACATAGGCCAAACCTATTCATGAAGCAGGTACACCATCTTGGTGATGCAACAAAATGTTCAATGCCTGGTGCTATTAATGTGTTATTTTAAGCCAATTGTAGGGCACGCAAGCAAATTCCCATGCAAATTCCCATGCATGTTATGCAGTAACCATTTTGACGTCACTCCATAACCCATTTATGCAATTCAGTCTCTAGAGCCCCATATGGATTTGCTAAACCACGTCAAGCTTTTTTTACCTTTGGAAGCTTTTCTAACTCAGCTTTAATTTTCTGCCCTGCCTCACTTGTTTATTGTCAACACAAAATTCCCTGCTTGCAATACTGTTATTGCTTTCTTCTGCTCTGGTTACAACCCTAAGTTTGAAGTCAGCTTTGTATGACCTGCGTTTTTGACTTGGTCCAGGATTAGTACTGGGATCCATTTCTAACGGAAGAAAAGAAAGACTTTAAACAAGAATGCCATTGGTGTGATCAAATTCCAGACTGTGATGAGATGTTTATGTTTGCATAGAGCAGCCTGTCTTAGGGCACAATATAGGGTATACTGTACACACTGTGTTGTATGCACATTGTAAATATTAAGAGCCCTAACACAGGCTGCTCTATGGAGGCATACTCATGTCATGTGCATGTCTTGTTTTCCATACTGTGTACTGGGAGGCTGAAAAAATGTTTAATTGCTGTGAAATTGGGAAGTGACACCTCTATTCAGAGGCAGATAAGACTGTTATAGGCCCTGGGCTGTATGAATATTATAGTGCCTACAAGTTTGGAATCACTTCCTACGTATGGTACTAGCATCAGCGTCTTGGGGAATGGAGGATGCTTCAAATCGATGTTTTCAGGACCTTTGAAGGATCTTAAAAGGTCCTGAAATGTCTCGTGTACATGAGTATTGAAAGCAGGAACAGATGAACGAGGATTTCATGGGTGAAAGTCCTTCTCAGTATAAAATTTGGTGTGTGGTTTGGGTGTTTTGGGAACAAAAATAAACATTTGTCCAAAAATAGTCTTCATTTTGCCCTCCTGACGCTAATAACTTTCTTATACTATGGTACATGGAGCTGTATTTAGCGTCGTCATTTGCACAATGAGATGCTGTATGACATTTTGATCACTTTTTATTACATATTTGCCTGTGGCAAATCCGTGCAAGTACCAACCACGGATCTTTCAGCTGGCTCAATGGTGTATATATGTATGTTATATATATTTTTATTGACAGGGGGAGGTTAAATAGAATACAAAATTGCTTCACGTACCAAAAATATGTTATGGAGTTAAAATGGACACTGCACAGCTCCTTCAGTCAGCCTCAGAGGATACACTGAGATAAAGAGGCTGGTACATAGCGTGACCTGTGACCTCACATGACATTGATCTGATTGGAGGAGGTGTTTTATGACAGCAACAGCTGTCCAATCCCTTCCCCATCCTGACTAAGATCAGCCCTCACAGACTGTCACGGATAAATATATGGCGCCGAGTCAGAAGAAGATTTCGGGACATCGGGTCAGTATAGTGCCGGTGTTGGGCTGTGATATCACAGCCCAGACCCGGCACTAACACCCGGGATCGGAAAAACTCCGATCCTGGGTGTTTAACCCCTTACATGCCGCGGTCAAGCATGACGTGGCGTGCAAGTGTGTCCCACGTGGATCGGACGCCCCCGGTGTGCTTACCGGGTGATCCGATCCCTCCTGCCACTGCCCCCGGGTCCGGCGAGTGACCCGAGGCTTCCGGCTCCTCTTCTCGCCGGGTTCTGCCTTCCTGGCAGGATCCGGCTGTATGTAACAAGTGTATTGCAGTGTAGAGGCTTGAATAAGTGATCGGATGATCGCTTGTTCAAGCCAAAAGGTGGAAAATGTATGAAAGTAAAAAAAAAAAAAAAATTAAATCCTTTTATAATAATAATTAAATAAAATAAAGTCCCATAATCTCCCCAGTTAAACATATAATGCAAATACAGTATATAAAACACAACAACACACAAAAAATTTACATATTTGGTATCACCGCGTCCGTATTAATCTGTACAATAAATCTAAATCAATATTGAACCCGCTGGGTGAACGACGGAAAAAAAAACTACGAAAAACTTGCCGTAATATACAATTTTTCATCAAACACCATCACAAAAAATGTTCTAAAAAGTGATTAAAAAAAGCTACGTTTCCTATTATGATACGACTGAATAGGACAACTCTTTTCGCAAAAAAATAAGCCCTCAACCACATCTGAAAACAGAAAAATACAAAAGTTATGGCCCTGAAAATTTGTCAATAGTAAAAACAATGCGATTTTCTCCAATATTGGTTTTGCTCAGTAAAATTGAGCAAAGATTAAAAAAAACCATATAAATGAGGTATCACCGTAATCGTAATGAACCAGAGACTAAAGATAAAATATTATTTTTTGCTTTACGGTGAGGGGGGGAAAATAAATGCTAAAAATCCAAAATAAAAATTGATGATTTTGTTTGTGTCACCCTTGAAATAGTTAATGAAATCTCATGATAAGCTATAGACCCCCAAAATGAATTATCTATACATTGCATCTCACCACGCAAATAATAAGCCCTCATATGTTCGCATTACCAAAAAAAAATTTAAATTTATAGCTTGTACAATGTGACAATACAAATCTGCTGTGAATAGCGCTGCTTTGATCCTATGCTAGGCCGTGCGCCCGTACAGAAGCTTACCACCAAGTATGGGGTATCAGTACACTCGGGAGAAATTGGGCATTAGACGTTGCAGAGAGTTTCATCATTTTTTATGCTTTTTCCCATAAGGTATGTGTTTCTCACAGGACTTTTTCAGAATATATGAGAAAAAGTCCCATTTTTGGGGGGGGCTTTTGTCCTTGAGGGCAGAGGCAGGCAAGAGTAATCTATTATCAGATCTACTTCTGATAGTAGAATCCTCATGGCAGGTATCCTTTAAGGTTGTCACTATTTATACAAAAATAATGATTGGGGAGGTCAGTTCTGGTTTGGAGGTATATATAACTTAGAAGCACAGTGTGTCACATAGTAACAGGTAACATTGTACTATAAGTGACTGTGATATCTTTAGGGGCACAGTGTGGGGGATGATCAGCAAGGAGCTAAAAACATCTGGGGGTGAATACAACAGCGAAGAGTCACGCCAGGTAAATTTGCCATTAAGTTCAGTACTTGAAGAAACCTGTCTTAGATGCCACTTCTAGCAGTGCCTGATCAGTCCTTTAGTCACTGACTAAACCTTGTAATGTGTGTGACAAGCATGTGTCATACGGTTCATGGTTTGGACCTGTAAATTGTGCGCTGAGTTTGGGTGGGGGGATTTGCCTGTACAGGGCCCTCTTTTTATTGTTGGCAGCCCTCGGTTATGTGACCCCCATGTTACAATGTGTAACATTTCTGTCCGTGGTGTACATGAGGTGCCCCTGTGGAGGTGTACATGATGTGCCCCCTGTGGAGGTGTACATGATGTGCCCCCTGTGGAGGTGTACATGAGGTGCCCCCCGTGGAGGTGTACATTATATGATATGCATTCTAGCACCTGCTGTATACACTCTGTATACAAGATATGCATTCTAGCACTTGCTGTATACACTCTGTATACAAGATATGCATTCTAGCACTTGCTGTATACACTCTGTATACAAGATATGCATTCTAGCACTTGCTGTATACACTCTGTATACATGACATGCATTATAGCACTTGCTGTATACACGACATTCATTATAGCACTTACTGTATACACTCTGTATACATGACATGCATTATTGCACTTGCTGCATACATTGTATACATCGGCATGCATTCCTAGCACTGCTGTATACACTCTTTATACATGAACTGCATATTGCACTGGCTGCTTACACTCTGTATACATGACTGCATTATAGCAATTTGCTGTGTACACTCTGTATAAAGGCATGCAATTATAGCACTGCTTGTGCAAATTGTATAATGAATCCTTATAGCACTTGCTGTATACACTATGTATACATGACAGCATTATATAGGCATGCTGTAACCACTCGTATACATGAATGCATTTAGACTTGCGGATAAACGACATTCGTTATAGCACTGGCTGTATACATGACATGCATTATAGCACTTGCTGTATACACTCTGTATTCATGATATGCATTATAGCACTTGCTTTGTACACTCTGTATACATGATATGCATTATAGCACTTGCTGTATACACTCTGTATACATGATATGCATTATAGCACTTTCTGTGTACACTCTGTATACATTATATGTATTATAGCACTTGCTTTATACACTCTGTATACATGATAGCTTGTTGTGGGGGAAAGATCATCCGGGGAATGTTACTGCAGTTACTGGTGGGATATTCGGGTCCTGCTTATGTGCTGGGGGGCACTGATGGGATTATGTGATTAGATGGGGAATGAGACCCTGGTGTGACTGAAGAAGACATGTGGGAAAGGTTCTGCTCTGGTTATTGGAGGGTGAGGGAGGACACACTCCAGCAGCCGCTACTATGGAGACCTGTCTCTAGTGGTGCCTTACAACAGATGTGCACCTTCCCATAGTACATCATTACTGAGTAGCATAGTCATGAGTTTTGGGTTGCTCGAGGAGGGTGATAGTAAGCTTGTAGGCGATGCCAGTGGTGTGTATTATACAAAGCTGAATGTTTAGTATGTACCTGCATGTATATCACTAAGCTGTGGGCACGTACCTGCGTGTATATCACTAAGCTGTGGGCACCTACCTGCGTGTATATCACTAAGCTGTGGGCACCTACCTGCGTGTATATCACTAAGCTGTGGGCACGTACCTGCATGTATATCACTAAGCTGTGGACACGTACCTGCGTGTATATCACTAATCTGTGGGCACAGACCTGTATGTATATCACTAAGCTGTGGACACGTACCTGCATGTATATCACTAATCTGTGGGCACGTACCTGCGTGTATATCACTAAGCTGTGGGCATACTATAAGTCAATGCCACATCCTGGTCTGATGACACAAGTGTTTTGTCATCCTACCTTAGGGCACGTTCAGATGTTACTTTTTCTGTATGGGTTCTGCACTGGAGTTCTGTTGCAGCTTGCAATAAAATGATGTGTTAAATACAATGGGACACATTTACTTACCTGGTCCTGTCGTGATCCCTGAGGTGCCTTGTCCAACTAAGATTGTGCGCCCGATATCCTGCACGTGTCACTTCCCCGCTGAGGTCCGCCGGAGTTCACCTTCTTCTTCCCGGGGTATGTGAGTGCATGTTTTGGTACACAATTTGAATTTTAAATGCCGTCCAATTCAGTCGGGTTGTCCGAAGATGGTGCCAAAATCCGTTTGCGTGCGCCAAAACCCCCTGTTAAATGCGGCGCAAACCAGAAATAGTCTGAAAACCCGACGAAAATGAGTGTGCGGACACTTAGTAAATGTGCCCCAATGTGTGTGAATAGTCCAGACACTAGATCCATTCAGCAATGCAGTGAACCTGGCGACTACAGGGCCGCAGCATTGAGGTGGCAGGGGATGGGTATGGTACCTGGGTAAACTGTGTATATGCAGACGGTTTATATGTTGTGGGCATATTGCCACAATGTGAATGTGTCTATCTAGATTTTATGAAGTCAGTTCAGTCCTGTGTGATACACGGACCATGCAGAATTTAGTATTTTGAAGTGACTGCCTACCTTTGAGTACGTGAAGCAGCTTATCGGGGATGATGCCGCCTGCTGAGGTTCCTGGAATTTCCAATTATGTCCTGCCTTAAAGCTGTTCTCTGAACATGTATTATTCACCGCAGAAGAAGAAATGGATTCAGATCAGTTTTCGTTTGCATTATGCTCTACCATATTCCATATCCTGCATTCAAAAATCATATATATATATGTTTTTTTTTCCGGGGAGGGGTGGGGGATTTTGTAACTTCTTTAGTGCCCATAGGGGTAAGGGTGCTATTGTATCAAGGGCTTATATCATACCTTGGCATTGGACTTGAAGCAGTGACTTCTCACGTCGTAGCTTGGCAATCATTGGTATGGCATGAATCTAAGGTTCGTGGCACATGACCAATGAGCCTGCCAGAGTTTGCGGACCAATCGCAGTACAGAAGAGAGGACTCCTTGCATCATAGTGATATATGATACCAGGAGATCCTGATTCCACACAAAAAAGCAGCAATAAAATGTAATCAGCAACTGCTTACGTTATACAGTATATCACTATGATGCTCGGGATCCCGTACTTTGCACTATCCATTTTTCGCCTGTGTTAGGCCGCGTTCACACGCTGCATTGCAACACATTCCAAAGTCTGGTATCATGATCACATGCTGAGGTTACATTGTATTTTAGCAAATGCAATGAAAATCAAGGTTTCCCAAAGAAGCGATCAAGGCTGAAGCCTTTGGAATGCGTCAGAAACGCAGCAGAAAATATGATGCAACTTATCGTATGAACGCAGCCTGAGGGTGATGAGGGCGGCGTTTTGAACGCGTTTTTGGCCCGCTTTTAAGCAGTCTGTCAAAAAACACATGCGGTTTTTGAAAATGCATTTGGTTTTTGAAAATGCATGCATTTTTTGACAACGCCTTCATTTTTGACCAGTTTGAATTAAGAAAATTGGTGAGACCTGTCAAAAACTGATGCGTTTTTTTAATGGACTGCTTAAAAACGGACCAAAATATGGGTTCAAAACGCCATGTGTGGCATCACCCTCATGCATTTTTAAAGTGTGCAGGATACAATTGCTTTCATCTGATTAGGATTACAAAACTCATTTGCAAACTGGTCTTTTGCTGTGTCAAAAACGTAACAGATCATGTGAAAAAGCCCTCAGGATGTGGTCCAACTTATCGCTAGCATTTGGGAGCGGGCCTTGGCTTAATCGCACATGCGTTTTTATGGCAACGCATGCGATCGGTAACAGAACCCAGTGTCTTGCATTAACCCCTTCCCGCTCTGCGGTGGATATATCTGCCGCTGAAAGCAGTGACTTAGCACTCAATGGTGTATATATCCGACACTGAGCTGATGCTGGCTCAGCTCTGGTAACACCCGTGGTCGGAGTGGGCTCCGATTGCAGGTGTTTAACCCATTAAATGCTGCGGTTAGCGCGACCATTGCATTTACACAGCCTTCTGGGGGTTTCTGCCCCATGATTGCCCACCCCATCCCCCTCTGGAGAAATTGCATAACAAATTGTAGTTTTTGGAAATGTGCACAATTTGGGCTAAGTAAACGTATATCCAACAAAATTTGACCATTCTAAATTTCACCTCCATTTTGATTTAATTACTATAAAGATCTTAAGGGGTTAACAATCTTCCTAAAAGCTGTTTCTGATAGTTTAAGGGGTGCAGATTTGAAAATGGGTTGATTATATAGGGTTTTTTTTTTAAACCCCTTAGGGTGATGCCACACGTGGCGTTTTGAACCCGTTTTTGGTCAATACATTCCTGAGCTTTTAATACAAGGGATATAGTGAAAAACTAGATTAGTAGCCTTTTTACCCAAGAATATCCGGCTTTAACACAAAACTTTCCTGCTTTAGATCTTTCCATATGTAGCATTGAATTTTTTACTTTTGTTAGTTATCATTTTATGGATGTTGTGGAATATATAATTGATGTCAGCTTAAAGACTTGCCCAGAACACACCCTCGCAGCCCCGATAAGCTGGAGAGGAGCAGCTTATTCAGTCCCTTATTTCATCTCTTGTCTGTAACATCTGTGCATGGACTGTGGCTTCCAGCAAATGAATCAAGGACATCAGTGTCAAGGAGACGCCACACACCAGCGCAGTGTACGTGTCCCTGTGTGCGTTCTGCTGCTGACACTGGCTGTAGTCATGTACGTCCTTACCATGAAACTGCATTATATCCTTCTATCGGTTTCACCTTGGGTTGTAGGGATGCTTTATACCTTAGTGTCTTGATGAAAACAGCAAGTTTATTGGTTTATTATATGTTCTAGTATATTAATGGGCCACCATTAGCCAGGATACAAGATGAGATATGACTGGGAATGGAGGATTACTGGGTCTGTAGATGTGACCTATCCGGCAGGTCTCATAAATGCTGCATTGCCAGTAAAGCTGGTGATAATGTGGAAATGTACTTATGCCAAGCGCCTGAAAACGGTGGATGATATGTGGGAGCTGCTTGTGCTCGTCATTGGATCATATGATTCTCTGTACTGCCCTGGGACGCCCAGAGCCAGTTTACGTTCAGCATTCAGCACATCCATACACGGAAGTTGGATGGTGGCCAGCGATGTGCCCCCTCTCAATATCTGTAAAAAAAAAAAAAATTCAATTGTGTCATAGAAGCAGATAAAAAGATTGGGGGTGCTGACTTGTAGCCCATTTATGACAGTGGGACTGTGGGAGATAGCACACTATTATTTTTGGACTCTGGTGCCTCATTCCACAAGAAATGTTTGAAGTTTTTTTTTTTTAAATCACATAATTTTTGTTAAATTTTTTTTGTGTTTTACAAACATATAAATATCCCTACCTCCGAACACAACGAGTTGCTACTCTCAGTGTCGGACCCAATGCGCACATGCTTGATCTGTGGATACGGACCGATGTGCTGACAGATCCCATGGACTGAGCACAGTTCAGTGGACCTGGAGTCCTTGCATGTGATGCATAGTGATTTGTGATGCAAGGAGGTCCAGGTACTAGTGATATGTGATGCAGGGAGTCTGCGTCTGCCGGCTGGAGCACTGTGAGCTATGGTGGTGTTGAGCTAGGAATCTCTCTATTATGTTAATGCAGTACCTGGGGTCACAGGTGTGTTTTATCTTGTATGCTGGAGTCACATTTGTAAGAACACCCCTCTCACTGTGCTTGGTACTCATTTACTGTACATTAGTAATGGCAGCTGTTTACATGTTGCCTACGATCACACTTCTTCCATTCTACATAGAAGGTTCAGTCTGTCATTGAACAAACAACTGCTGATTTATTCCGTTTAGAAAGAGGGGAAGAATCCAGCTGTTTGGACCATACGGAACTGCTGACAAGTATTAGCCCTGTAGTTATTGTCTAGTCCTGCAGCTCTTGGAAGGGCCCTGGGTGAAAGTTCAGCATGAAGAGCTTTCTGCTCTCTATGCTGTTCCCATACACTGTTGTTTTACAACATTCCTCCTCCTTTGCTAACTTTAGAAGCTCTATCATGATTTTTATTTGATACTACGAGCTTTGGAACAGTTAATTGCAAAGAGCAGAAGGCTCTTCAGGCTAAAAGACCTCCCCAGAGCAATCACAGGAGCTGCAAACCTGGATTATAACTTCACTTTTCACAGTCCTGCTGCTACTTACTGCACACAACATTATGGTTACAAGAAACATATCTCCAGGGCCTATACCTAGCATTGTCTGCAGTTTATTATGGTCAAAACTGATTCCTTCTAAAAGAGTTTTATCATATTAAAAATGTGTCCATTATCCAGAATGGGAGATAAATTAATTCAGGGACTCTGACTAACGAAACCACCCAAAAATCTTTTTGCCCTGCCTTCCACAGCCTGTGGATTGTGACAACAAGTCCACCAGAACTTCCCTGTACCACCTAGGGTGCGTTCACACGTGGGGTTAACACAAGCGTTCCAAACGCATCACAACAACTGAGAAGAGGAGATTTGCCTAATTACAGTGCTGTCAACTTTTTGTTTACAAAATTTAGACATTTGGTAGATGCAATGTTGACAGAAATATAATTTAGCAAATCTCTTCTTGGCTGTTGCTATGTTTTTGAAAATGAATGAATTAACAGCACATCAAAGCACCCCAAGGATAAAATGTGTAGTTCTCCATAATAATAATTCCAAAAATACCAGAACACCACCATATACCACATAAACTACTTTGCTATGTGACGTTAATGGTGTAGAAATTGCACCTGTAAAAAGAATAATTGTAGTGTCATTCGCCTTAGTAACGTTTTTAGCGGCCTTTAGGTTCACAGGTCATGTCCGTTGTCTGCTGTGTCAGTGAGTGAGGCTATGTGCCTTGTTTTTGCATTGTGTTTTATTGTGTTTCATGCTTATGTAATGTGTTTAGTGGAGTGAGCCATTGCTTGGTAACTTTTCTCAGATTAACATGGATTAGACTACAATGGGCAGTAACATGTCTGCTGTACATTCTGTGAAGTGTAATTCTAGAACAGCCGCCCATGGCTGTAGATACTACAAGTTACAGCTGTGGTTCTGGGAGCCCTCTGTATTTCCTCTTGGCTTGTTGTCAGATGCTGTTCCAGATACGTGGTTATATTTTCCAGATACAGGAACCTTCTGCAGCTTCTACACTGTCCTTGCTGCTGGAGACCCTGGCATTTGTCACAAGGGCTGCTGGTGTATTTAGTAAGAAGGGGTTTAGAGTGGCAGTAATCCTTTTAGGAGGAGTATGAAATGCTATGATATAATGTGCAGCAGTCACAGCTCTGCTAGAAATTAATAGAACCAAAAAGAGAAAGAGGAGGATGTCGTCACCCAGTGTGTACAATGAGCCTGGGGTGTACTATTTCGGCTTCATTGAAGCATCATGCAGGAGCCTGGAGCGGCAGAGGTGAGTCTGGCAGCCACAGACTGAAGTCTCTGGAACTAAGGCTCCTTTCAGACAAATGTTTTAATACAGCCGTGTGCTACCTGTACCGTACCATTTCAGTACAGGTATCACATGGCCACATTCACTTTAATTGGCAATACAACCCAGAAACAATATAGAGTTTAGTCTATATTTTTCTGTACATACAGCTGGCTGCACGGCTGCCTATGGAGAGGGGAGCAGTGAGGAGCACTCCCCCCTCCCCACACACGCAAACCTTTTCTCCAGCCGGCGGTATTGTACGCTCTGGTGCCGGGTAGCATATGTTTATCTAAAAGGAGCCTAAATCACAGTCTTTAAGGACCTGTAGTTGATTAAGCTGAACTTCACCCCCCCCCCCCCCCCTTAGCTATCTTTATAACTCATGTTGGGAAAACTATAATTCTCAAGAAGAATCTTATTACATTAGCAAATCCTTTTGAATCCTGTACAGTGGAAAGTGTAGCATCTAACTTGTCGCATTGTTGTGTAGCATTGTCACCCAACAGTAAGGAGAGCATAAATGTCCCAGGTAAGATGACTTGAATTTAACCCATAGAAGAGGCAGCTGGCCTTCAGGAACTTTTTCACTTTTTTATGTGAAGTTCTTAAAGCCAATAAAAGTTGTAAATTTGTTTAAATTTCACGAAGTTTGCCAGATCCCTTAAATAACACGTTAAAGAAAGTCTACCATCAAAATTAAACATGATAAACCAGGGACACTTACTCATAGATCCAGGTACTGTGACTGAGCTAATCTTCTTATATTTGTTATCCATTGGCCTTCTTCCTTCTAAAATCAACTTTTAAGATTATGTTAATGACCCTAAAGGGCTTTGGGGTTACCTGTGCTGCATCTTCACAGGTTGTTACACAGTCCCCCTCCCCCTGCTCTCTCAGCACTTCCCCCTTTCTTTGTCTGCTGTTATCTCCGTGCAGAAGAGAAAATTTTCACACACGGTGAGAGGGGGGGAAGTGCTCCATGAATACTGTAACCGCTTGTGAAGCTGCTGCATAGAGGAGCTCTGGAAACACCGCAGGATCCCTTGTGGCTCAATAGAATAAATTCAAAAGTTGATTTTTAGAAAGGCAGCCATGGATAACAGATATAAAAACATTACAATAGTCACGGTGCCTGGATCTATGAGTAAGTGTCCCTGGTTTATCATTGCTTGATTTTGATGGTAGATTTCCTTTAACTTTATTCTGCGGGTCAGCACAATTCTCTTGAGAGAATTATACTGACGGTTTAAAGGTTATATGGTACATCAACCTCCAGGATATGTTCAGCGTAAACGCCAGGTAAGCTCCCAGCGGATATGCTGCAAATATATATATACACATATACTGGCAGATGGGGGGATCCGGCAGGAAACACGGGATGGAAAAACTTATCAAACTCAGTCTTTTTATCCTGCTTTCTTCTGCAGAGTGTCTTACATGCTAAGTACAGGCCATAATGTCCTAACGGGGAAGGATACAACTCTATGGCATCCATCCCCTGCCTCTACAAAGTGCACACTCTGGGAGGTTCCTAGTGATGTAACTATCCATATAAGGAATCTGCCCAACGTATCCTTACAACTCAGGATAAAAATGTGATATGTATATAGTGTAAGCCCTTGCGACCAGTCTGTTTTGAGCCAAGATGTCCAAGAACAGGAATAACCATAATTCATATTCAATTGGGAAATTAATCTATAAGCTTAATGACATTTGGGATTAATGACATTGAGTTTTGTTGTAGTCGATTGTTGCACGAAAAAAACATGCAAAAACATTCAGGGTGCGTTCACACGTTGCAGTTAAAACTGCATCGCAATCAGCTTTGAGGTGGTTTTAGGTGCAGTTTTGTCCCCTGCTCTCTCAGCACTTCCCCCTTTCTTTGTCTGCTGTTATCTCCCTGCAGAAGAGAAAATTTTCACACACGGTGAGAGGGGGGGGGGGGAGTGCTCCATGAATACTGTAACCGCTTGTGAAGCTGCTGCATAGAGGAGCTCTGGAAACACCCCAGGATCCCTTGTAGCTCAATAGAATAAATTGAAAAGTTGATTTTTAGAAAGGCAGCCATGGATAACAGATATAAAAACATTACAATAGTCACGGTGCCTAGATCTGTGAGTAAGTGTCCCTGGTTTATCATTGCTTGATTTTGATGGTAGATTTCCTTTAACTTTATTTTGCGGGTCAGCACAATTCTCTTGAGGTGGTGCTCCAACCAGCTGAAGAGAATTATACTGACTGTTTAAAGGTTATATGGTACATCAACCTCCAGGATATGTTCAGCGTAAACGCCAGGTAAGCTCCCAGCGTATACGCTGCAAATATATATATACACATATACTGGCAGATGGGGGGATCCGGCAGGAAACACGGGATGGAAAAACTTATCAAACTCAGTCTTTGTATCCTGCTTTCTTCTGCAGAGTGTCTTACATGCTAAGTACAGGCCATAATGTCTTAACGGGGAAGGATACAACTCTATGGCATCCATCCCCTGCCTCTACAAAGTGCACACTCTGGGAGGTCCCTAGTTATATAACTGTCCATATAAGGAATCTGCCCAACGTATCCTTACAACTTAGGATAAAATGTGATATGTATATAGTCTAAGCCCTTGCGACCAGTCTGTTTTGAGCCAAGATATCCAAGAACAGGAATAACCATAATTCATATTCAATTGGGAAATTAATCTATAAGCTTAATGACGTTTGGGATTAATGACATTGAGTTTTGTTGTAGTCGATTGTTGCACGAAAAAAACATGCAAAAACATTAAGGTAGAGCATCAAAAAAAGTAAAACCTTTTAACGAACTGTGACGTAATAGATGAGCCCTCTCCATAGCTGGTAAGTCTTTGCTGCATATTGCAACAAAGACTTACCGGTAACACCCGCAAGCGGTGCTAAGACCGATCGCGGGTGTTATCCCGTACATCGCACATGGGCGCCGTGAAGATCGGTGCTCCCGTGACGTCATTGGGAGCAGCAATCAGTTGCTATGACAGCCATGGGTCTTCCGAAGACCCGCTCTTGTCTCGTTTTATCCCATTGATTACAATGTGCAATTTGTAATGGAAAATAGTGCCCAAACTCGAAAATGGCCCTTCTTTTGCCATTTTTAAAAATATAAAAAATTCAACAACATAAAGTCGTACAGTCCGAAAAATAGAAGCATTGAAAACGTCATAAAAAAAAAAAAAATTGTACAGGAGGTTTTAATTTTTGAAAATGAAAACATTATAAAACCTATACAAATTAAATATCCCAGTGATCACACCACCCCAAAGTATAAACTAGACATGTCATTTGGGGCGCACAGTGAAAGCCATAAAATCCAAGCACACAAGAAAACGGTGCAAATTTGTTTTTTCAGCAATTTCAGAATTTTTAGCATTTGAAATTTTTTCCTGCTACCCAGTACATGGCATGGAATATTAAATACCATCCCTAAGAATTGCAATTTGTTATGCAGAAAACAAGCTGTTACAGAGTTTTTTATATTGAAAAATAAATAAGTTATAGATTTTTGAAGGTGGGGAGTGAAAAATGGAAATGAAAAAACAAAAAAGGGCCAGGTCCTTAAAGGGTTAAACTAACAACGTCCGCAAATTTGGTCATTAAGTGTTAATAACCAGAGAAGCCTCTGCTTATTTGGGGCAGAGCCTGCGTGTGGCATCGTTAGTCTTAATTGTACAGACACTGGCATGATATTCCTTTTTATAGACGCATGTACATGGCATTTTGTTGCATATGACCTTTATATAATTGTAGTCTTTCTTGTAGTAATAATAAATCAGCATTGTGGCAATCACAGAAGGCAGTGCGTTTACTTGTGTGTCCGGATTTATTAGGTTCCCTTTCCCGGCTTATACTTGCTGTTACTCTGTGATGGCTGGATGTAGGAAGTGTTGAGCCAAACAGGAAGATTACAGGTTGCCAGGCAACATCATAGGTAGGTCGGGTGTGGAGGGATATGGAGTGTAAATCCACATAAGGCCTGCTCCCTCCGTGCCGCCTTTCCATTACTCATCCCTCGCTCCCTAGCTGAACACATTCATTGTGCACATCTGTCTGCCTGAGCGCTGGATCTAGGCCAGACACTAACAATGGCCCATATTGTCACTGCAGAGAATCCCAACATTGTTTAGTATTGCAGATGTATTCTTTCTATTAAGCCGATATTAGATTGGAGTATATAGTAACTCCGTGCTAAAGAGAAATCAAAGTGACGCGTGGCTTCTATTTATGACCGGCTATTACAAAATCCTCCTTGTAAAGACTAATATGGTTGTAAAAGTTGGACATTTATGATTGGTACGCTGGAGGTGCTCAGCAAAAGCTGTGAAAAATGATAAAGGTTTTCTAAGAATCTGCTGTAACTGGGGCTGATAAGACCTTGGTACTGGAACTTGGAACAGATGCAGCGAAAAGATGCTTACAGTTTTTTTCATGATGCTGATCCTACAGTGTTTGATGAGATTCATGTATAACTCCTTAAAGGGGACCTGTCACCACACTATCCCCCCCACCCCCCCCATTACAGACAGTACCTTCTGTATATGTATGGGTCAGGCTCGGTGGCCGATCGGAAATGTCTGCGGGCCCGTGGTTTGGGGAATCCTAGCATATATAAATGGGGCTTTGCTTAGTACTGTGCATCCAGGTAGGGCCGCAAACAAACCCGTTCAATGATATACACAAGGGAGAGGGTTTCGGACAGGACATGTAGAATTTCTAGCCTAAAAAATAAAACACCTGGATATGACCAGTAGTTTTTTTAATCAGTTTGATTCAGAAACAAATATGCTCAGCATAACACAGACATGTAAAATCTTTCCATTTGCCCATTATCTGATTTTGGCGGACACCACTGATGCAACTGAGGTGTGGGAGGGGGTCACCTTGAAAAAAGGGTGGGGTGGGGGGGGGGGGAGATTTTGGGGGCGGGGAGGGAAAAACTTTGGTGTTGTGGTGCCTGTCTTGCCATGCCCTTCAGCATGGCATTCAACGCTGACACGTAATCCATTGCAGTAACCTGTGTCGTCTAAATCATGTGCTGGAGGCCACCGATAGCAAAGAAGTTTGAGTCCCGGAGCTGCCCACCAGCACTGGGAGCATGTCTTATGGTGATTCCTCTATACATGATCGCGAACCTTTTGGAGAGTCACTATATAATAAATGTGAATAGTCAAATCTCACCAAACACTCCTTTAAGGTGCAGAATTTGGGAGTCACTAGATATAAATGTGAATAGTCCAACTCTGGCACCCAAACACTCCCTTAGGTGCAGAAATTTGTGGCACGGCGGACGTGCAGTACAGCCAGCGACACAATCCTGGCTCAAACATACTTTTATAGATACATGTGCAAGCGTTTGTCATACAGAAAGCTGGCACAACCGTTAATAAACGTCACCAGTGGTGTTTTACAAATGCAATACATCAGCTGAGGTAAGGAGTTTGCCTAATACAAAACGCAGACAATGCAAGAATTATTACATGTGTTAAATTTTCATGTGATTTTACGCCGGCTTAAAGATCACTTTGACCGTCTGTTTTGTAAGCACAAAGCTAACACATGTATTTAGGCAATCTCCTCACCTAAAAGAATGTAACGACCACCATGTTAGTTGGCAGCCGAAGCGAGATATAAATCGTTGTATAAAACAAGGGGCCATAGAGTTAACAATGAATCAGTTTCTCCCCAGCTTCTAACACCCCTTCCCCTAGTTATTGACATTAATGCCCTGACTTCAGGAGATCTGTTGAAATTTCTATGTGTGCAGGGCCATCAATTACATGAAGGTGTCGTTGTGAGGTCTGGAGAACATGACTTCAATATGACACTTTGTCCCTCCGTGTAACAATCCATACAATCTCCCTTTAACGCTATTTTCTGGAGATGCCACAATTGGGCTATAAATAAACACGATCGCAGTAGGTGTTCAGCTGCTATGACACATACTGGTATTGGGTTATTAGTCTGCTGCGGTTCCCCCTTTAAAACCTCACATATTTCTTATACGGCAATCAGAATTACACACTACCGGAGACATATGTGGTGTACCAGAATACTTTTAGTTCACGTGCTCACGCCTTTTCCTTATACCTGTCTTAGGTTTTCCACTCCATTGCTGACATAGCCTCCCCACTGATTCATCGCCCATCCACCACAAGCGGAGGTCATGTTTCATCCCCTGACTCGAGCTGCAAACAGGTTGGTCAACGGTCAGCCTCAAGAACTTCACAATCCCACTCTGATCCTGTTAAAGGAGAAGTAGTTATGATGTTTCGAATATTTCATTTTATAGTGGCCTTAAAATGTTTAACAGGGTACATGAGAAATGGACACACATTATAAAGATACTGTACATCTGCGGTTTACTTTTATGTATTACCTTAGATTCTCGTGTTAAGCCGAGTTTTTCAGTCACAAAAAATGGGCTGAAAAACCTCATCTCGGCTTATACACGATCATAATAATTTAAAAAAAAGATTAATACTCACCCTCCGCTCTCGGAACCCTGGCGCGCTCCCGGTCCTCTGCGCGTCTTCTCTCTTCAATTCACTTGCCGGTCAGTCACGTCTATGCGATCTGCCGGCGTACGCATCAATATGATGTAGCGGTGTCGCCGGCTGATGAACGTCATCACTGCGACACCGCCGCATCGCACTGTGCGCCCTTCGCAGTCGCATATACGTCGACTGCCGCAATGAAGATAGAAAGATAGAATCCCCGCAGAGTGATTAGGACCGCCGCCGCCGAGGACGGGAGCCGCCCAAGCATCAAAGGCTAGTATCGCGGCGTGGTGAGTATTAGCTTTAAATTTTTTAATTACGTCTAGCATACTGGGCAGGGTTATAATTTTTGGGGCAGGTGTAATAGCTTCTGTGCAGGCGTATAATATACTGTGGCAGGCTGGTATACTTCTTGGGCAGGCTTATAATCATGGGGCAGGGCTGTATACTACAGGGTGCTGGCTGGTTGTTATACTAACAGGGGCTAGCCGGCTGTATACTACACACCCTCAGGCTTAACTCGAGTCAATAGGTCTTCGCCAGTTTTTGTGGTGAAAATTAGGGTTCTCGGCTTAGTACTCGAGTCAATAGGTCCTTCCCAGTTTTGTGGTAAAATTAGGGTCTCCGGGCTTACTCTCGATATATACGGTAATATTTTATGACTATGGAATGAAGAATGAGATATAAATAATTAACTATAACACATATAAAAAAAAAACAATATGCAAAAGTTATATGACTAGGGTTTGTTTTTTTAGCTCCATGACCTGTCAATGCATGGTATGTCCCCGATATCTGCTCCACTATTTAGTGAGTGCACAATTTACATGCAATCCTACATGGAAACGACCTTTCTAATTCAAATTTATCTAGCTGCATATATTTTTATTCCAAGTACTAAGATATAAGTATTAACATCTATTAACAAAAAAGTACAAAATCCAGACAGTTATCATAGAGTTCCTGCCAAATCACTTTCTTCTCAATGGTCAGGTATTATAGTGTAGCGTTTGTTGTAAACCGTTCAAGTCAAATATGAGCAAAGTAACAGCTCTGTTTAACTTGAAACCAAACAAATAAAAAAAAACGACGAAGATCAAAAAACAGATCAATCTATATTTAAGGGGCTTCCCAGGGATAAAGCTTGCTAATATTTTCATATCATGCAAACACTCTTATTTTTCTTCTTGTGTCCCTAACTGCAGTTTACAGCCTCCTCATATACCAATTTAGTATTTCCGCTAGTGGTTCACACATCTGCTCAGTAGATGAGAGGTATTCCTGGGGCCGGGGGGTGGGCTTGTCAGTTGCTAGTAGGTTAATCTAGATCTTTTACTTTTCAAGGTGTGCAGTGATTTGCGACTTTTTTAAGTCACTGGTGCTCTCACATTGAATTTTTTAGCAACAACCTAAACAAATCTAATTTTCTCCTGCAGTTGTTTTGGTGCAATAGACAACATTAAATGAACAACCACATCTATTACTTGATTTCAAACATTGGTTCCCTTTTAGCATATTTAAATCATCACAACAAGACCTTGCACGCGCCCAATAACAATGTAGCAAGTGGCGACACCCATAAACACTATAAATGCTCATACAATGGGATAAGTTCTCTGGTTTCACCCCCCCGCCCGACCCCCCCCTCCCCTAAAGAAAAGGAGAAGCGACAACACCAAGTGCTGTTCTGGGCATCTTACAAATGATGTACGATCCATATGGACATTAATCATTAGTGGAAACATTCACAGTATGACACTCAGTGGAGGTTAGGGACTGATGCCATATAGTTTGCAATCCATCCCCTATAGCCTACAACTGAGGTATACTGCACTCACAGTAAACAGTCATGGCCATAACAGTTCTTGAGAAAACACTTGTGCAGTCAATCATTGCCGTCCATCACACTGTGCTAACGAGAAATTGGGCAAGCTAGAAATATCATCTCTAGTCACCAATCTATCGCATGCAGCAAGGAATTCAGGAGAGAGGAGTTCCATTGTTGCCAAAAAGGCTCCAGACCACAAAGCACCAGCAAAGGCCAGGACCGTCTCTTCAAATGTGTTTCGCTTCGGGATCGGGCTACAGCATGCAGGCTTGCTCAGGAAGGCAACAGGCAGGTGTGAGTGCCCTCTGCCACGCACTGTGGTTCGAAGACTCTTGGCAATGGCCTGGTTTCAAGGAGGGCAGCAAGAAGTCCACTTCTCTCCAGAAAAAATATCAGGGACATGACTGATACTTCTGGCAAAGGTTCATTAGTGGACTGTCTGAGGACTGGGGTCAAGTCATGTTCTCTGATAATCCCTTTCCAATTGTTGGAACAGCTGAACACAAGCTTGTTCGGAGAAGACAAGGCTCAAGCGATACCACCAGTTCTTGTCTCATGTGCCAACTGTAACGGCATCCTGCAACCCATTCATGGTGGGGGTTGCTGTCTGCAGCCAATGGATCGCTCTCCTCAACAGTCTTGCTAAAAACACATCCGATGATCCAGATAGGCCCAGAAGTCCTCCAGAAGGAACTACTCCCAACGTCAGAGCAGTTTGGTGAGAACAATGCCTTTCCGCATCATGAGGCCCTTGCCTAAGCAAAAGGAATACTAAATAAATGGCTCTCCCCTTAATTCCACTGAGACTTGTGGTAATCATCAAGATACTGGTTGACAAACCAACCAACAATTGTGACACAATGCAGCATTGATTGTCCGACGATGGACGGCTATCTGTCATATTTGGTCCAGAAGTTGATTGAGGCTGCCATGGAGAATTGCAGAGGTCCTGAAGAAGAGTACACACTGCAATATCGACTTGCTACGTTAACTCATTCTAAGGCTACATTCACACTGACGTGTGTGTGTGTGTGGGTGGGGCGTATATACGACCTAGTAATTAAACCCTCGCCCCCCATAGAAGGCATTGGTGCGCAAATGGCACACGTGCGGCACTCGCGTACCGCTCCGTACCCCGGAAAAAGATATGGACATGTCCGTCTTTGTCGTAGTAAGGGCCGGTGCGCCATTACTCATTGTTCCTTAACCTTCCTTCTACCTCCTCCTCCTCCTCCCGGCAACGCCGTTGCCTCGCTACGGTCAAGTAAAGGGCGGCAACGGCAGTGTGGATGTACCTAACCGTCAATAAAATGCTTTTGTTTCCCATCAATATGATTGCCTGTATTTCTGTATGTGATAAACACATCTGACACACACACTAAAAACCAGAGGATCAACAGATCATGTGAAATTATATATTTGTGTCTCTCAAAACTTTTGGCTCAGGACTGTAGATAGTCTGGCTGTAACTATTTATCCAGTGTTTCTGCAGTATAAGTCTATACACGTTTAACCTGTAGTCAAGGAACTTTTGCTTCGCTATGTACCGTAACTTTGCCAAAGGTGTGATTTGAATTGCAACCTAATGTGTATTTCACAACTTGGTACTCACACTTCCAGGTTTTTAAGTCGGTCCACAAGGGTCCTTAGTCTAGTCTGAAGTGTTTTCTTTTCTCCATCAGCCTGCCCATTCTTAAGGAACCTCCGTGTGTAGAAAGAGCCGCATAGAACCGGCTGACCCCTAAAAGTCCAGATCAAATGAGTTCATGCTGTGACGCTGATGGAATCTAATTACCGTATATATTAGAGTATAATCAGACCGGATATAAGCCGAGACCCTACTTTAATCAGCCAAAAAAAACCTGGAAAACCTATTTGAGTCGGATAAGCCGAGGGGGAAATCTTTGGTCGCAGCTCCTCCTATTATAGCCATCCGCCCCCCATGTTGAATATAGCCAGCTCCCGCCCCCATGTTAAGAATATACGCCAGCAGACCCCTTTAGAATAAGCGCCGGCCCCCATGTAGAATATTCCAGCCTTCCCCCATGTAATATATGCCGCCGGCCCCCAGTGTAGAATATAGCCAGCCGGCCCCCATGTTAGAATATAGCCAGCCGGCCCCCATCTAGAATGTACCAGCCAGCCTGTATTACATTCGCCAGCCGCCCTGTAGTATATACCTTCAGCACACCTTATTACTAGACCTCCCCCTGTAGTGATACATCCTGCACCACCCTGTACTGTAAAGCCTGCGCTCCCATTAATGTGACAACACCCAGGTATCCCCACGCCTGTAGTGTTAGCCAGCCGCTCTCCTCGTAGGTGAATAGCCCAAGCCCGCGCTCCCTGTGGTTAGTATAGCCCGCCCCTTGCAATGCCCCCGCCCCTGTTAGCGTATATAGCCCAGCCACCCTCCCCCTGTAGCGTATATAGCCCGCCAGCACCCCGCTGTAGCGTATATAAGCCCGCGCCAGCCCCCTGTAGCGTTATAGCTCCGCCACCCCCCTGTAGCGTATTATAGCCCCCCCAGCCCCCTGTATCTATTAGCCCGCAGCCCCCTGTATAGTCCCCCCTATAGCGTATATAGCCCCCACCCCCGGGGCCTTAGCGTATATAGCCCGCAGCCCCCTGTAGCTATAATCGCCCGCCAGCCCCCGTAGCTTATATATTCTGCCCCGCCAGCCCCCTGTAGCGTATATACCGCTCGCCGGCGTAACCCAAGCCCCCTGTATACGTTATAGCGCCCTTAGCGAGACCGCCAGCCCCCTGTAGCGTATATAGGCCCCCGCCAGCCCCCGTAGCGATATAGCCCGCCAGCCCCCTTTAGCGTATATACCCGCCAGCCCCTGTAGCGTATATACCCCCAGCCCCCCGTGAGCAGATATAGACCGCCAAGCCCCCCCCTGTAGCGCATATAGCCCGCCAGCCCCCTGTAGCGTATATAGCCCGCCAGCCCCCTGTAGCGCATATAGCCCGCCATCGCCCCGCGTCATTCGCTCCCCCTACGCTATAGCCCCCGCCAGCCCCTCTGTAGCGCGCATATAGCGCCCGCCAGCACCCTGTAGCCGCATATACCTGCCCGCCAGTCCCCCCCTGTGCGGCATATGCGCTCCAGCCGCCTCTGTAGCGGCCATATAGCCCGCGCATCCCCCTGTACGCATAGCCCGCCAGCCCCCTGTATGGCTATAGCCCGCGCAGCCCCCTGTAGCCATTAGCCCAGCCCCAGCCCCCTGTCGGCATATACGCCCGCCAGCCCCCTGTAGCGCATTAGCCCGCCGCCCCCTGTTGCATATCGCCAGCCTTAGGCCTATAGTCCGCCACCCCCGAGCGCTATAGCCCGTCCGCGGTAGCGCATATAGCCCTCCAGCCCCCTGTAGTATATATAGCCTGCCAGCCCCCCTGTGGTTCAGCCTGCCATCGCCATCCCCTGTCAGTATACAGCCCTGTCCGCCGTTCTAGTATTGTAATACAACACAGACACTTATAAATTTATGGCCGACAAAGCGAGTATATAAATGGTTAGTTTACGACCCAAATTTGTACAGACTATCAGTTTAACAAAAAAACGAACATTTTGAAAATAGGCAGCAACAGACCAAACAACCCCTACACTCATTCACAAGATCATATATGCCTCTCACACTGATACCAGAAATACCAAAAAGACCAAGTGGCAAGACCACAATTTAATTTAAAATAATATTCTTTATGCTAGGTAATACCACAAATTTGACATATTAACCCCACAATGTAAGGTATAATCAGTATATGGGAGCCAAGTACTCCCAAGATGAAATAATAGGGCAGCACTGAGACCAGGGCTACCCCTGTTACCCGGTCCTAATATTTTTGTTGACAGTATTAGCAAGTGCAGTCAATGTTAGACCAAAATAAGAAGGGATTAAGTGTGCAGTATCAGTAAGGTCACATCACACAAACTGCACTAATTGACAAGTAACGGTCGGTGGAAGGTCCTTAAAAATATTTCCGAGATGTAGGCCACACAGCTCAGGGCAAGGACCTCAAAGGTATTTTTCTATCCGAAATACATGCCTGTACCACGGTGGGGGGCCACACAGAAGGCAGCGGTAATCAAGGAGGTAAATAATGGCTCAAAAGTTTGTGTAGGAAGTGAGGGTTTGGGTTCATGGAGACTGGGATGACTTTTCTTGCTGGGCTACAGCTCTACATAGGGATGGCCACCTCAATGGTGAGGGGCCGCTGTTTTGGGAAAAAATTGCTATAAGGTTGGATGGAGTGTTTAAACTAAGAACTGGGGGGAGGGCAATTACACTTGTGCAGGCAATGAAGACGGTGTACATAAGAGCTGGAAGAGCATAGCCATGGGGAGGAAGGGGGCTGCGAATGATATTGGGAATAAGGACAAGAAGAATACGGACAGGGAAAACCAATATAAAGTTTATGTACACAAATGCGAGAAAGCCTCACAACAAAAGGAGGAACTGGAACTCTTGAATGTTGGAACGAAATATGATTAGTGGGATCAGCGAGACATGGCTGGACAGTAGCTATGACTGGGCTGTTATATATGATGTTATAGTCTTTTTAGAAGATCGTAGTAAATAAAAAAAGTTGGGATGGTTTTTTTATATTGTGAATTCTTGCCTCAAGCCCGTGCTCGAGATGACAGTCAGTAATCGCAAATTGGAGTCCCTATGGGTGGAGATAAGAGGAGGAAAAATAAACTAAAATATTACTAGGGGTTTGTTATAAGGCTCCAAATATAACTGGAGGCGCAGAGGAATGGCTGATAGTGAAAATGGATTGCGGCTTCCAAAGCATGGGAAGTACTTATCATGGGGACCTTCAATTACGCCAGATATTGACGGGGGCAGTAAACCTGCAGGTCCTTCAAAGGTCGTAGCAAGGTTCTTGTCACAACAAAAACATTACCTACCTGTCGCAGCTAGTCCCTGGAGCCAACAAGAGGGTGGCACCTTGCTGGACCGTAAGTCCTTACCAAACCAGACCTGATAGGATATCAAAACTACAGTGTTGTGTGGGGAACCTGGGAATAGCTTATCATAATATCATGAATTTGTATTAACGCTTTCCAAGAGCGTTAGTTGAATTGGGGCGCAACCACACTCAAACTCTCAGAGGCAAGAATTTTCAGCAACTAAGGAACACCTTAAGAGCATAGACTGGTATAATGCTCTCAAGGACAAAGCCCCCCCCAAAAATGGGTACTTTTTTCTCATATCCTTCTGAAAAAGTCCTGTGAGAAAACACAACTTATGGGAAAAAGCATAAAGGAACACAGAAAAACCCTATGTTGGCTAACTAGTCTTGTAGAAGCAATAATCGAAAGTATAAAGCGTTTAAGGTGCTCAAACGGATAGGTAGTGATGAAGGCTTAACGGATTTAGAGATACAAAATAAATCCTGTAAAAAGCAGATCAAATGCCCAAAAATAAGACTGAGAGATAAATAATGCCATGGGAGAAATCACTCCCAAATAATAATTTTTTCAAGTTATACTAAATTATAAGAAACTAAAAGACAGAGAGTGTGGTCCGCCTTAGAAATAACGATGGGGGTCATGTGGAAGGAACGGAAGGGCCATCTACTGAATGTCGTCCTTCTCAACCGTCGTTTACCCAGGAAATCCCAATCCCCTGGTGAAGGACACAATGAGGATATTGTATATCTTGGTATATATGTCAACGATTTATAACCCAGGAGAGGTACGGGTGCGCTGCCTTGCAACAACGCATAAGATAATAAATCACGCGGGCGCCAGATGGCATACACACCCCCGGGTTCGGCAATGATATGTAGTACGTGATACCGACAGACCTTTTTTTAATATGGTAGTTTAAATTCACATGAGTACTGGCTTTGTTCCACAAGGAAATGGCGCATAGCAAATGTGGTACCATATACAAAAAAGGATCAAATAGCGATCCTGGAAACACAGACCCGTAAGTCTAACTGCTGTGGTTGAAATATTTGAGGGGTTTATTAGAGATCTATCCTGGAGTATCTCACTGTGCACAACCTTATAACCCAACAGCGTCATCATGGGTTTTATGAGATATCGGTCCCGTCAGACTAATCTGTTGGTTTCTATCGAGGAGGTAATTTCAAGACTGGATCTGGGGGACGCTGTGGATGTTGTATATCTGGACTTCTCAAAGGCTTTGACACCGTGCCACATAAGGTTGGTATATAAAATGAGACTGCTGGAATAGAGAAATCTGTGTATCTGGGTAAGTAATTGGCTTAGTGATAGAAAACGAGGGTGGTCATTAATGGCACATTCTCAGATTGTGTTGATGTTACCAGTGAGTGCCACAGGGGTCGTATTGGGGCCACTTCTTTTTAATATTTATTAATCCCTTGTAGTGGGTTTACACAGTCAGTTTCAATATTGCAGATGATACTAAGCTGTGTAAAGTAATAAATGCTGAGGTCGATAGTTTAGCTTTACAGAGGGATTTGTGGAAGCTTGAGGGATGTGCAGAGAAATGGTTGATAGGTTTAATGTAGATAATGTAAGTGTGCACTTGTGCCATGGACAAAAAGTATAATTATGTTCTAAATAAACGGTCAATTACTTAGTACAACTGAAGCTGAAAAGGACTTGGCGTATTGGTGTATGGTAAACTTATTTTCGTGGACCAGCCAGGCGGCTGCTGCTAAAGCACATAAAATAATGGGATGTATCAAGGAGAATAGATTCTCATGATAAACATAGTTTTTGCCCTTATACAAATCCCTGGTCAGACCACACATGGAATATTGTGTACAGTTTTAGGGCACCAGTGTATAAAAAGGATATATAGAGCTGGAACGGTGGCAGATGAGAACAACCAGATTATTAGGGGAATGGGGGGATTAGAATACACTGACAATTACAAATTTGGGATTATTCAGTTTAGAAAAAGACGACTGAGGGAGACCTCATTACAATGTTCAATACCTTGAACGGACAGTACAAGGATCTCTCCAAAGATCTGTTTTATACCTCGCCCTGTGACCAGGACAAGGGGCATCCTCTACGCCTAGAGTGAGAGGCGATTTACCATCACCATAGACAAAGGTTCTTTACTGTAAGAGCAGTGGAGACTATGGAACTCTCTGCCGCAGGAGGTTGTTATGGCCGACTCTATGTACTGTTCAAGAGAGGCTGGTATGACTTTCTGGGAGAAAAGTATCACGGGTTATGGGGATAAAACATTTATTTAATTCTTGAAGGTTGGACTTGATGGACTTGCGTCTCCTTCCAGCCTTATATACTATGATACTATGATACACGTGGTGGGTGCGTCTACATACAGAGACGGGTAACCTAAAATGTTAGACACAACACTATGCTATCAACTCCTGAAGAAGCATCAATGCGAAATGCGCGTCGGGGTGTACCCTTTGGCTTTCCCTTGATCTGCCCAGTGTCAGTTTCTCATTTGCGCGGTAAGTGTGCAATAGTAACTGAATTTTTGAACTGATGGTACCCTCCAGTTTTTGTGATGGTTATCCTATTGCACTACTGCCACTTTATCCCCTTCTTATTTTGGTCTAACATTTGACTGATTGCTAATACTGTCAAACAACTATTAGGACCCTGGGCCGTCACTCGTCTCTGTGCCCCTATTTTTTCATCTGGGGCTCTTGTGTCCCCCATATACTGCATTTATACCTTCCCATTTGTGGGATATATGTTGTCAATTTGGTTGTATTACCTTCAATAAAGAGTATTACTTTAAATAAATTAGTGTTCTTTGCCACTCTGGTTCTTTTTGGCATTTTGAAAATAGCAACTGGAGAAGGAGGGGGTAAAAACTGTAAAGCATATAAACTATACATTACTAGTGATGAACAGACCCAAAGTTCAACTTAAAGGGACCTCACTCACGACTCTACCTATAAAGGTAGATCGGGTTGGTAGGTGGATGTAGAGGGACGTGAGGAGAGCTCTTTTTAGAGCTACTCCTCACGTCCCCGCTAACTTTTTGGGAAAATTTTATTAACCTAATATGTAAATTTAGTTATGGGCTACTGGGGCATGGAGTAGCCGGCACGATGCTACAACCGCGGGCTACTCCACCCCCAGTAGCACATTACTCTCTCCTACCCTGTTGTGTCCGGCGCGCAGCTCCTCGTAGTCTGCGCGCCCTTGTCTGACAACCGCTACTGTGCATGCGCAGAACGCCATCATATCGGACGAGCGGCGCGCAGCTACAGGAGGCTGCGCGCGACCACAACAGGTAGGAGGAGTAATGTGGCTACTGGGGCGTGGAGTAGCCGCGCTGTGTAGCCTCGTGCCGGCTACTCCATGCCCCAGTAGCCGCATAGTAAATTTCATATTAGGTAATAAAGTTTCCCAAAATTTAGAGGGGACGTGAGGATTAGCTTCTAAAAAGAGCTCTCCTCACGTGCCTTACATCCACCTACCACCCGATCTACCTTTATAGGTAGAATCGTGGTGGTATGTTCTCGTTAACACCCGTTACGCTCCTGCGCCGTAGCTCTACGGCACAGAGGTTTAAGGGATGTGTAAGAGGGCTCACGGGCTGAGTCCTCTTCATACAAAGGGGGGTTTTTGCAAAATGCATAAAACCCCCACCGCAATAACCGCGGTCGGTGCTAGCACCGATCGCGGCTATTAACCCCCCCGTTGCCGCCGGCAAAGTCCCGGCGGCATTTAAAAGACGGCGCGTGCCGGGCGCCGCCATCTTTTTTTCGATCGCCACGCCCCCGAACGTCATCGGGGGCGCGATCGGTTGTCATGTAGTAGCCCGTGTCTTCTTTTGACACGAGGCTATCTGGCAGCTGCAGATTCGTTACAATTAGCCAGTGGCTCATTGTATGAATGTGCTGCAAAAATGCCATATATTGCAATACAGAAGTATTGCAGTATATGTTAGCAGCGATCTGACCATCTAGGGTTAATGTACCCTAGATGGTCTAAAAGATAGTGAAAAAAAAGGAAAAAAAGTTTTAAAAAATAAAAAAATTAATAAAATTAAAAGTTCAAATCACCCCCTTTCCCTAGAACGGATATAAAACATAATAACAGTAAAAATCACAGACACATTAGGTATCGCCGCGTCCCAAAAATGCCTCGCGATCTATCAAAATATAAAAACTTTACGGCCGGCGGTGACCTCCGATGCGGGAAATGGCGCCCAAATGTCCGAATGCGACTTTTACCCTTTTTACATAACTAAAAATGAATAAACTGATCAAAATGTCGCACAGACCTCAAAATGGTAGCAATGAAAACGTCGCCTCATTTCGCAAAAATGACCCCTCACACATCTCCGTGCGCCAAAGTATGAAAAAGTTATTAGCGTCAGAAGATGGCAAAAATTTTTTTTTTCTTTTTTGTACACATTCGTTTAATTTTTGAAAAATGATTAAAACAATAAAAAAAAAAAACCCTATATAACATTTGGTATCACCGCATCGCAACCGAACCAAAGATAAAGTAGGCATGTTATTTGGAGCGAAGATTGAAAGTCGTAAAAACTGAGCCACAAGAACGTGACGCACGTGACGTTTTTTTTTTTCATTTTTCCCACATTTGGAATTTTTTTTCAGCTACCGTACAACACGGCATGTTAAATAAATAACAATCACGGGAAAGTAAATTTGTTTACGCACAAAATAAGCCCTCACACAGCTCTGTACAACCGGAAAAATGAAAAAGTTATGGATTTTTGAAGTTGGAGAGCTAGAAATCGGCCGCAAAACCCTGCGTCCTTAAGGGGTTTAACATTCAGCAACCCCCATATACTGCATTTATACCTTCCCATTTGTGGGATATATATGTCAAATTTGTGTATTTACCTTCAATAAAGAATATTATTTTAAATAAATTAGTGTTCTTTGCCACTCTGGTTCTTTTTGGTATTTCTGAGTATACAGTTGGAGAGGCACATATGATCTGTGGAGGAGTGTGGGGGTTGTTTTGGTCTTGTTGTTTTGCTATTTTCAAAATGTTCTGTTTTTTTTTAAACTGATAGTCTGTAACTAATTTGGGTCGTAAAACTAACATTTACTATATCTCGGCTTTCTGTTGGCATAAATTTATAAGTGTCCTTTTGTTTTATTACAATGCTAGAAAGTTTACATACTATATACTACAGGGGCTATACTGGGGGGGGGGGGGGGGCTAGGGCGGGCTATGTTGCACCACAGGTGGCGTGGCGGGCTATGTGCACCACAGGGGGCTGGCGGGCTATGTGCACCACAGGGGGCTGGGCGTGGCATGTGCACCACAGGGGGCTGGCGGGTATGTGCCACCACAGGGTGCTTGCGGGCTCTGGTGTCTCCACAATGGGCTGGCGGGCTTATGTGCACCACAGGGGGCTGGGCCCGATGTCATATACAGGGGGCTGCACGATGTATAGTACAGGGGGCTGTCACGATGTATAGTACAGGGGCTGGCTGGCAGGATGTATACTACAGGGGCTGGCTGGCTATATACTACAGGGGGCTGGCTATATACTAGGGAGGCTGTGACCAAAGCATTTTCCACCCTCGGCTTGACTCGAGTCAATAGGTTTTCCAGGTTTTTTTGTGTTAAAATTAGGGGTCTCGGCTTATACTCCAGTCGGATTATACTCTAATATATACGGTACTTAGATTCCACGGTCACAGCATTGAACTCATTCTGATCTGGACTTTTAGAGCAGGGTCAGCAGGTTCTATGCTCTTTCCTACACAGGGGTTCCTTGCAGAACTTGGGCTAGGCTGATGGAGAAACACTTCAGACTAGACTAAGGACCCTTAGTGACCGACGTAAAAACCTGTAAGTGTGGTCACTAAGTTGTTGAAATACACATAAGGCTGCATTCACATCACACCTTTTGCACAATTTTAGCGTGTACATTAGGAAAGTTCCTGACATACAGTTAAACGTGTCTATAGACTTATACTGCCAGAAAACACTTGATAAAATAGTACAGCAGACTATCTACAGTCATGGCCAAAAGTTTTGAGAATGACACAAATATTATATTTTCACATGATTGTTGCCCTCCGGTTTTTATGTGCGTTTGTTAGATGTGTTTATCACATACAGAAATACAAGTGCAATCATATTATGAGGAACAAAAGCTTTTATTAGGCTACATTCACACTGTGCACGGGGAGAGAAGGAGGAGGTGAGCGCAGCTCACCCCCGCCCCTCTCCATAGGAAGTAATGGCGCACGGCGCCGTACTACGGACATAGATAGGACATGTGCGCCCATTGCCGTCTATGGGGGACGCATATCGGCCGTATATACGCCCCCCACACGTCAGTGTGAATGTAGCCTTAGAATGAGTTAATGCAGCAAGTCGATATTTGCAGTGTTGACGCTTCTTCTTCAGGACCTCTGCAATTCTCCCTGGCAGCTCTCAATCAACTTCTGGACCAAATCCTGACTGACAGCAGTCCATTATTGCACAATCAATGCTTGCATTTTGTCACAATTTGTAGGTTTTTGTTTGTCAACCAGTCTCTTGATGATTGACCACAAGTTCTCAGTGGGATTAAGATCTTGGGAATTTTGTTCCCAGAGCCATTTATTTAGGTATCCCTTTTGCTTTATGGTAAGGTGCTCCATCATGCTGGAAAAGGTATTGTTGATCACCAAACTGCTCTTGGACGGTTGGGAGAAGTTGCTCTTGGAGGACATTCTGGTCCTATTCTGTATTCATGGATGTGTTTTTAGGCAAGACTGTGAGAGAGCCAATTCCCTTGGCTGAGAAGCCGCCCCACACATGAATTGCAGGATGCCTTATAGTTGGCATGAGACAAGACTGGTGGTATCGCTCACCTTGTCTTCTCCGAACAAGATGTTTGCCAGATGTTCCAAACAATCGGAAAGGGGATTCATCAGAGAAAATGACTTTACCCCAGTCCTCAGCAGTCCACTCCCTGTACCTTTTGCAGAATATCAGTCTGTCCCTGATGTTTTTTTCTGGAGAGAATGGGCTTCTTTGCTGCCCTCCTTGACACCAGGCCTTGCTCCAAGAGTCTCCACCTCACAGTGCGTGCAGAGGCACTCACACCTGCCTGCTGCCATTCCTGAGCAAGCTCTGCACTACTGGTAGCCCAATCCCGAAGCTGAAACACTTTGAAGAGACGGTCCTGGCCCTTGCTGGTCCTTTTTGTGGGCCCTGGAGCCTTTTTGGCAACAATGGAACCTCTCTCCTTGAATTCCTTGCTGATGCGATAGATTGGTGACTGAGATGCCATCTTTCTAGCTGCGATACTCTTCCTTGTTAGGCCAGTTTTGTGCAGTGCAATGATGACTGCACGTGTTTCTTTAGAGATAACCATGGTTAACAGAAGAGAAACAATGATGCCAAGCACCAGCCTCCTTTTAAAGTGTCCAGTCAAGACTGGTGGTATCGCTCACCTTGTCTTCTCCGAACAAGATGTTTGCCAGATGTTCCAAACAATCGGAAAGGGGATTCATCAGAGAAAATGACTTTACCCCAGTCCTCAGCAGTCCACTCCCTGTACCTTTTGCAGAATATCAGTCTGTCCCTGATGTTTTTTTCTGGAGAGAAGTGGCTTCTTTGCTGCCCTCCTTGACACCAGGCCTTGCTCCAAGAGTCTCCACCTCACAGTGCGTGCAGATGCACTCACACCTGCCTGCTGCCATTCCTGAGCAAGCTCTGCACTACTGGTAGCCCAATCCCGAAGCTGAAACACTTTGAAGAGACGGTCCTGGCCCTTGCTGGTCCTTTTTGTGGGCCCTGGAGCCTTTTTGGCAACAATGGAACCTCTCTCCTTGAATTCCTTGCTGATGCGATAGATTGGTGACTGAGATGCCATCTTTCTAGCTGCGATACTCTTCCTTGTTAGGCCAGTTTTGTGCAGTGCAATGATGACTGCACGTGTTTCTTTAGAGATAACCATGGTTAACAGAAGAGAAACAATGATGCCAAGCACCAGCCTCCTTTTAAAGTGTCCAGTGGTGTGATTCTTACTTAATCATGACAGATTGATCTCCAGCCCTGTCCTCATCAGCACCCACACCTGTGTTACTGGAGCAATCACTGAAACGATGTTAGCTGCTCCTTTTAAGGCAGGCCTGCAATGAAGTTGAAATTTGTTTTTGGGGAAAAAAATTTCTAGGCAAATATTGACTTTGCAATTAATTACTGTTAAGCTGATTACTCCATAACATTCTGGAGTATATGCAAATTGCCATTATAAAACCTGATGCAGTAGACTTTGTAAAAATTAACATATTTATCGTTCTCAAAACATTTGGCCATGACTGTACTGTAGAGTGCAGTATACCCTCAGTTGAGGCTATAGGGGATGGATGCAACTATATGGCATCAGTCCCTAATCTCCACTGAGTGTATACTGTAAATGTTTCCCCACTGATATACGTGTCCATATGGATAGTTACATCACTTGGAAGATACCCAGAACAGTCATTGGCTGTTGCCGATGTTCGCTTCTCCTTTTCTTTTCCGGGGGGGGGGGCTTTGAGGGCTGAACCAGAGAACTTATCCCATTGTATGAGCATATGTCTGGAATCCTCTTGTTGTATCCTTACAATTGAGGGTACAAAACTAGATGTGAATATTGCCTAAAAGAATAGAAAGTATCAAAAAGAAAGAAAGTGTGTCATAAGGCAAAAATGTAGCACAAAATAGAGATTAATAAAGATTTTTCTAGTTTGTGCTACATTTTTGCCTTATGACACACTTTCTTTTTGGTACTTTCTATAGTTGTTTATGGTGTGTCGCCACTTGCTACATTTTATTGGGCTGTGCAAGGTTCTTGTTGTGATTGCTAAATATTACCTAAAAGGGAACCAATTGTTTGAATCAAGTAATAGATGTTGTTGCTTCATTTAATGTTGACTATTGCACCAAAACAACTGCAGAAAATTAGATTTGTTTAGGTTTGTGCTAAAAAATTCAACTTTGAAAAAAAAGCAATTGTGACTTAAAATCAATGCAGCCCTTGAAAAGTTAAAAAGACAGATAAACCTAACTAGCAACTGACAAAGCCCACCCCCCTGCCCCAGAACTCTCACTTATCTACTGAGCATGTGTGACCACTAGCTGGAAATACCTAAATTGGTATATGAGGAGGCTGATAACTGCAGATAGGGACACAGGAAGAAAATAGAGATGTTTTGCATGATCTGAAAAATATAAGCTTTATTCCTGGGGAAGCCCCTTTAAATATAGACTTGATCTGTTTTTTGATCTTTCTGTTTTTTTTTTATTTGTTAATGTTAAACAGAGCTGTGTACTTTGCTCATATTTGCTTGAACGGTTTACAAAAAAGCTACACTATAATACCTGGAAATTGAGCAATGAAAGGTGACTTTGCAGGAACTCTATGATAACTGTCTGATAATTTTGTAACTTTTTTGTTAATAGATGTATAATTATTATCATTTAGTACTTGCCAGAATCAGGTGGAATAAAATATATGCAGCATAAGATAAATTTGAATTTAGAAAGCGTGTTTCCATGTAGGATGCATGTAAATGTGCACTCACTAAATAGTGGAGCAGAATGCTGGCATACATGCATGACAGGTCATAGAGCTAAAAGAACAAACCCTAGTCATATAACTTTTGCACAATTGTTTTTTTTTTTATATTTTCAATTATCTTATATTTAATTTTCATTCCTAGTCATAAAATATTACTACATAAAAGTAAACAGCAGATGTACAGTTTATGTATATGTGGTCCATTTTTCATGTTACCTTGTTAACATATATTTTAAGGCCCCCTATAAAATGAAATATTAGAAACATTAATAACTACTTCTCCTTTTAACAGGATCAGAGAGGAGATCTGTGAAGTTCTTGAGGTGACCGTTTGACCAACCTGTTTGCAGCTCAAGTCAGGGGATGCAACATGACCTCCGCTGTGGTGGATGGTGGCGGATCAGTGGGGAGCTATGTCAGCAATGGAGTGGAAAACCAAGAACAGGTAAGGAATCATGTCTTCCGTTAGTGTGAATCCATTGTGTATAATGTAATGGACCATATTGACTTAAAATTGATCTAACTTTAGTTTTTTTTCTTTTCTCTTTCCTCTTTGTTCCAATTCCTTTTTTTGTCACAAAATAGACCACCGTACCAAAAGATACCACTACTCTTAAAACAAAAAGTGGTCTGTAAATATCTAGATTGGTGTAAGAAATATGTGAGGTTTAAAGGGAACCTGTCAGCAGAAATTGACTTAATAAACCACTATCAGTATGTTGTCAAGCAGCTGAACACCTACTGGATCGTGTTTCTTTCATAGCCCAACGTTGTGGCATCTTCCAGAAAATCAGCTTTAAAGGGAGATGTACATTGATTGTACAAGGAGGCGACAAGTGTCATACTGAAGTCAAGTTCTCCTCGCCTCACAACGACACCTTCATTGTAATTGATGGCCCTGCACACATAGACATTATCAACCAGATCTCCTGAAGTCCAGGGCATAATGTCAATAACAGGGGAAGGGGTGTTTAGAAGTGGGGAGAACTTGACTTCATTGTTAAATTCTATGGCCCCTTGTCTTTATACAACCAATTTATATCTTGCTTCAGGCTGCATTAACATGTGGTCGCTTACATTGCTTTTTTAGGTGAGGAGATTTGCCTAATTACATTGCTGTTAGCATTTGTGCTTACAAAACAGACGGTCAAAGTGATCTTTATGCAGGCGTTAACATTACATGAAAATTTAACGCAATGTAAACTTATTGCATTGTCATTGCGTTTTGTAATTAGGCAAACTCCTTACCTCAGCTGTTGTATTGCATTTGTAAAACACAATGGCGCACGTTTATTAAAGTGTTTGTGCCAGTTTTCTGTCTGACAAACTGCTTGCACATGTATCTATAAAGTATTTGCGCCAGTATTGTGTCGCGGCTGTACTGCGTCCGCCGTGCCACAAATTTCTGCACCTAAGGGAGTGTTTGGGTGCAGATTTGGACTATTCACATTTATATATAGTGAACTTGACTTCATTGTTAAATTCTATGGCCCCTTGTCTTTATACAACCAATTTATATCTTGCTTCAGGCTGCATTAACATGTGGTCGCTTACATTGCTTTTTTAGGTGAGGAGATTTGCCTAATTACATTGCTGTTAGCATTTGTGCTTACAAAACAGACGGTCAAAGTGATCTTTATGCAGGCGTTAACATTACATGAAAATTTAACGCAATGTAAACTTATTGCATTGTCATTGCGTTTTGTAATTAGGCAAACTCCTTACCTCAGCTGTTGTATTGCATTTGTAAAACACAATGGCGCACGTTTATTAAAGTGTTTGTGCCAGTTTTCTGTCTGACAAACTGCTTGCACATGTATCTATAAAGTATTTGCGCCAGTATTGTGTCGCGGCTATACTGCGTCCGCCGTGCCACAAATTTCTGCACCTAAGGGAGTGTTTGGGTGCAGATTTGGACTATTCACATTTATATATAGTGACTCTACAGAATTGTGTTGCACACTTCCTGAGCAGAGCAGGGGGGCACCAGATCAATGAAGACCGTGTCCCAGTATTCAATAATCTGGTGCACTCGACACATTAGTGAGGCAAACTGCATGCTGTAAATCTGGAACACCATGTGTGAACGCAGCATTCAAGTTTATTTTATGGACACAACACACTGGGCCATGAAAGAAACATGATCTGTAAGGTGTCAAGCTGCTTGACAACATACTGGTAGTGGTTTATTAGGCCTAGTTCTGATTACAGGTTCCCTTTAAGGCAAGAATATTTTCTTTGGTGTCACAGGGGGGCTGCTGGTGGTCACAGGGGGGCTGCTGGTGGTCACAGGGGGGCTGTTAGTGGCACCATACCCGACATATCACCATTTTGCAGCTATTGTGACTGAAGTGGCTGTTCTCTTAGAGCAGTGGTGGCGAACCTATGGCACGGGTGCCAGAGGTGGCACTCGGAGCCCTTTCTGTGGGCACCAGGCCTTCACCCCAACATAGAGTTTGCCAGACAGCACTCCTGTGGTCCAATACAGCCCAGGACGTACCATTCTCGGCGCCATTTTAAAGCAACATCCTAGTTTGCCAGGGCTACAGGAGGAACAAGAAAGTGTGGACAGAGATTATTGTTGGAGCGCCTGCTCTGGGAACCCTGATTGCTCCTCTTCAGGGGACCCTGAATCCAAGTTCTCCATCATCTTTCTATTGTATTGGTGAACTCAGGACACCAATACGATTGAAACCTGTGATACAGCAGGGATCAATAAGTTACTTCTTACATTGTCATGTTGG
>CM033641.1:77097725-77248346 GCA_019512145.1 Engystomops pustulosus | reverse complement strand
GGGGAGCGCCCGCCGTGTTGGCAGGATAGGGGAGCGCCCGCCGTGTTGGCAGGATAGGGGAGCGCCCGCCGTGTTGGCAGGATAGGGGAGCGCCCGCCGTGTTAGGAGTGTGTGTCGCGTTGGCAGGAGGGAAGAGTGTGCCTTGATAAACCTGGACTATGCATAAAGGACTATTTTAGACTCTGTCACTCCTCCACGGATGTTTAATTTTCATTTTACTGGATGATTTACCTTGATGTACTTTACACAGCTTATACATAAAGCCAGAGGCCACACCTTTCCTTTTGAGCCCTGCCATATGCCCTGGCAGTAGATTGTTGCCACAAATTCAATATTGCTGTATTGCTTCAGTGCTTCAGCTGAGCACAATATATGTGGACTAAAATGGCATATTTGAGGAAAAAAAATGCATATTTTACTGCACCATACATTCTGCATTATCTTTGGGTTACCACCTGCGGGTTGAAAATGCTCACTGCACCCCTAGATAAATTCTTTGAGGGGTATAGTTTGCAAAATGGGGTAATTTTTTATTTTTTATATTATTGTACTGTATGTACAAATGCTGCCAAAAATGTGAAATGTCTGTGCCCCGAATACAAGTCCATACCTTCTGAACCCCGTCGTGTTCCCAGACCATAGATAATTGTCACATATGGGGTGCTGCCATACCTGGGAGAATCTGCATAATGATTTTGGGTTGTTTTGTCTTTAGTAGCACACTGACATACTGGTATGTGCCCCCTATGGCAGGATACATTTATAATTTTTAAAAACCTTTCTTTCTAAAAAAAAACAAGGGCATAAAAACCGCCGTGTTAGCAGGATAGGGGAGCGCCCGCCGTGTTAGCAGGATAGGGGAGCGCCCGCCGTGTTAGGAGTGTGCGTCGCGTTGGCAGGAGGGAAGAGTGTGCCTTGATAAACCTGGACTTTGCATAAAGGAATATTTTAGACTCTGTCACTCCTCCCCGGATGTTTAATTTTTATTTTACTGGATGATTTACCTTGATGTACTTTACACAGCTTATACATAAAGCCAGAGGCCACACCTTTCCTTTTGAGCCCTGCCATATGCCCTGGCAGTAGATTGTTGCCACACATTCAATATTGCTGTATTGCTTCAGTGGCATGAGCTGAGCACAATATATGTGGACTAAAATGGCATATTCGAGGAAAAAATGCATATTTCACTGCACCATACATTCTGCATTATCTTTGGGTTACCACCTGCGGGTTGAAAATGCTCACTGCACCCCTAGATAAATTCTTTGAGGGGTATAGTTTGCAAAATGGGGTAATTTTTTATTTTTTATATTATTGTACTGTATGTACAAATGCTGCCAAAAATGTGAAATGTCTGTGCCCCGAATACCAGTCCATACCTTCTGAACCCCGCCGTGTTCCCAGACCATAGATAATTGTCACATATGGGGTGCTGCCATACCTGGGAGAATCTGCATAATGATTTTGGGTTGTTTTGTCTTTAGTAGGTTTTGTACCAAATCAGAGGTCGCGATAATGCCTCTGCACGTGTCATAGACGCATTTAGAAGCTGATTTACTCCCCCCAAAAATCACCAAGCGTATAAATACGCTTGGTGGTTTTCCTGTCTGAATGTGGGCTGCCGGTTCCAAGCAGTGATGGCGCCGGCTGCGATCCTGCAAAATATTCTCTGCAGGATCGCAGCGCTGGAGGCAGGACAGGGAGGGGTGGGGGAGGAGCCGTGCCAGGGGTGGGGGAGGGGCCAAGCCTGGGGCGGGGGAGGAGCTGAGCCAGGGGTTGAATCGGAGATTAGCGCGGGGTTGGGGAGGCATATCTATTACCGGGGCTGTGCTCCTGATCTGCTCATTCCAAACTGTGTGCAACCAGTAGCAGGATCATGCTGTCTATGTGACAGCCCGATCGTGTACTGTGACTGATAATAATCGGCCCCCTGTATATAGTGAGGGGCTGCAGGGTAGGTGCTGTATGCATCCTCTCTGCATGTCTCTGTATACAGATCACTGATGGCAGTCATCCAATGGGCTCTTACCATTAGATCACTGTTATCTGTGATCTATATTTAAGTATATTATGTGTTCCATTTCTAAATGTGCCCCTGTAAAAAAAAGAGATGTTCCCAAACCTGGACTGGTCTGGGGGCCGCCGTCAGCCATAGTCCGCTCTGTAGACAATGATGGCGTGTTCACACGTTCCGTTTTGGTTGAGTTTTCATTGCGTTTCAAACGCATTACAACAGCTGATGAGAGGTAATTTGCTTAATTACATTAGCGTTTACGTTTAATGCTATGTTAACATTTCCGTTTACAAAACGCTGTTAACAGTGATGTAATTAGGCAAATCGCATCTCCTCAGCTGTTGTAACGCGTTTCAAATGCAATGAAAATGCAGGTCAAAACGCAACTTTTACATGCGCCCTAAGGCTGCATTCACACAAACGTATGCCCGCCAGGCCGTAGCCGTGCAGGCATGCATTCCGTGCCATGGAGAAGAGGAGGGGGTGACCCCTCTCCATTGAAATGCATTTGGTACAAGCCGTAACACAAGGAAAGACATGTCTTTTTCCCGTGTACGGAGCGGTACCGCTCCGTGCGACCATTGCCGTCTATTGGGGACATATGTATAGCCGCAAACTTGCGGCTGTACATACCTCCCCCATATGGTAGTGTGAATGTAGCCCAAGGCTACATGCACATTGCCGTGTGCACGGCGGGGCAGCGCGGGGAGAGGAGGAGGAGGAGGAGGTGAGCGCCGCTCACCCCCGCCCCTCTCCATAGGAAGTTATGGCGCATGGTGCCGTAATACAGGAAAAGACATGTCCTATCTTTTCCCGGGCTATGGAGCGGTATGGTGCCGCATGTGTGCTGCAACATACCGCTCCCGTACAGGGCCGTGAGTCCATAGAAGCGTATGGGGGACGTATATCGCCCGTATATACGTCCCCCATACATGTGTGTGAATGCAGCCTAAGGGTATTCACACGATGCATATTCAACATGTGAAGCCTTTGGAATGCGTCAAAAACACATAAAAAACGTGACGCACCGCATCGTGTGAATGCGCCCTGGATAGGGCCTAACTTGAATTTGTCGGAAAACCCTTTTAAGCACAGAAAACAGGAGCTGTAACTTTTTCCTTGTATTAATAGACGTCTCTTAACACTCAAAAATTGTGAGAGGAGTATTATTACTCTTCTGCAAAAATGTTAGTGCGACCTCTGTACCAAATATATTTATCCCAAATGGCATATTTGAGAATAGAATGCAATTTTTACTCTGCATCATTCACTTTGTATTACATTTGGGCCAGCACCTCAGGGGTTAAAATGCTCACTGCACCCCTAAATTTGAGGGGTGCAGTTTCAAACATGTGGTCACTTCTCAGTGGTTTCTATTGTATTGTTATCTTAGAGGCTCTGCTAACATAGCATCCCAAAAGCAATCATGTGAAAACAGCGCTCCAAAAGCTAAATTCGCTTCTGAGCCCTGCCATGTTCCCAGGCTGTAGATTCATTGCCACATATGGGGCATTGTCATACCTAGGAGAACCTGCATAATGATTTCTGCAGTGTTTGTCTCCAGTAGCATGAGCTGGGTAAAATATATTTGCCAATAAAAAGGCATATTTGAGAAAAAAATTTTAATTTTACTCTGGAACTTTCATTTTGTATTAAATTTGGGAAAGTACCTCAGGGTAAAAATGCTCACCACAACCCTAAATAAATTCTCTGAGGTGTGTAGTTTCCAAAATGGTGTAGTCTTTGGGGGTTTTCTATTGTGCTGGTACTGTAGGGGCTCTGCAAATACGTGTCACCTGTAAACATTTGTAGCCAAAGTGGCCTGCCAAAAACCCAATAGCACCAATTCCTTTCTCCACATCTCTGTGTGCCTAAACAGCAGTAGACATCCACATGTCTCGCATGGAAGCCAGTGAAGCTGCGACAGAAACCGCGTGCGAAACCGCGTGCGACGCAATCCCAGCACAGACCACTGTTAAATACCTGTCAAAGCCGTGCAAATCCTGAAATGGTGCAAAGTAGAGACACTGGTCAGATTTAGAAAAAAAGGACTGTGCCTTAACATACCAAATGGCTGCGTTCTTAAAGAACATATACCACCAGGATGAAGGATTGTAAACCAAGCACACTGACATACTTGTATGTGCCCCCTATGGCAGGATACATTTATAATTTTTAAAAACCTTTCTTTCTAAAAAAAAAAAAAAAAAAAACCAAGGGCAGAAAACGTAAAAGACAGGGGGGGGGAAGGGGGTGGGGGGCACACCAGTATGTCAGTGTCAGTGGCGTAACTTGAAGCTTCTGGGCCCCAGTGCAAAATGTGTGTCAGGCCCCCAATTATAATGTATTCTTTATAGTACTAATCTTATCATATAGTAAAAATAGACTGTAAGCCATAGACTGTAAGATAAAATCAAAAAAGTTCTTTTTATTGCTAATTAACGTACGCTCTGCACCCCATCTTGACAGAAAAAGCTGAAATGTAGATATTTTTATTAAACAAGATAAACTGAAATATCACATAGTCATAACTGTTCAGACCCTTTGCTGTGACACTCATATTTAACTCACACGCTGTCTATTTTTTCTGATCCTCCTTGAGATGGTTCAACTCCTTTATTGAAGTCCAGTTGTGTTTAATTAAACTGATTAGGAAAGGCAGACACCTGTCTATATAAGACCTCACTCCTCACAGTGCATATCAGAGCACATGAGAATCATAAGGTCTAATGAACTGCCCAAGGAGTTCTGAGACAGAAATGTGGCAAGGCACGGATCAAGGTCTCAAGGTTCCTAAGAGCACAATGGGCTCCATAATCCTTAAATGAAAAGGGAGTTTGGGATGACCTCAATTCTTTCTTCAACCTGGCCTTCCAGCCAAATTAAGCAATTGTGGGAGAACAACCTTGATGAGTGAGGTAAAGAAAAAATGCCAAGATCTCTCTGCAGAGATGCAGTAGGAAGATGGGAGAAAGTTTGAAAAAGTAACTGGACTCCCAGGCTATGAGAAATTATCTGGTCTGATGAGAAAAAGATAGAACTTTTTGGTTTTAATTCTAACCGGTATGTGTTGAGAAAACCAGGCACTGCTAATCACCTGCCAAATACAATCCCTAGTAGTGACACATGGTGGAGTCGGCATCATGCTATGGAAGTGTTTTTCAGCTGCAGAAACAGGACGACTGGTTGTAATTGAAGGAAAGATTAATGTGGCCGAGTACAGACATTTCCCAGATGATAACCTCTTCCAGAGTGCTCTGTACCCAAACTGTGTCACCTTCCAACAAGCTTACAGCTAAAATAACAAAGCAGTGGCTTCAGCCACAGTGGCTACAACTCTGTGACCGTTCTTGACTGGCTCAGCCAGAGCCCTGACCTAAACCCAAACGGATGCGTTTTTTAACAGACTGCTTAAACTGGTTCAAAATGCTAACGTGTGCCATCACACTTAGGCCGGTCACACACGTGCTACTAGCATTGTTTTTCATAACACACCGCTAGAGCACGGGGCGAGGGGACGGGATTTGGCCCGATTGCTTACGCACAGTCTAGTTACCCAACGCATGTATTTTAGCTGGAAAAGCATATGCAATCGGCCCGCCCCCTGTGCGCTAGCGGTGAACAAATGCTAGCGACACATGTGGCCGCGGCCTTTCAGAGTAGGATCAGTATAATCCCTTCACCCCCGCTTCCAGACCCCTCTGGGGGTGATGTCATATATGCCATTTTTTGGATGCAGTTTTAACACATATCCCCGAAATACATGCGTTTTACATGTTACCATGTGTTTGGCTGGTTTGAATGTGTTTTTCTTTATTGCATTAAGTGTAAGCAGCTATCTCACAATGTTAAAACAGCTGCAAGTCTGGGGCTGAACAGGTTAAAGTTGTTTTGGGAACAGGCAGCCTGGACTAAGGAATGCTAAGTACTACTGATATGACTGGACACATGGCTGCAGAGTCTTCACTGAGGGAGAAGTTTAACCTTTTTAGCTCCGGTCACAGACCTCTCTGGCACAAGCAATACAGAAGCCAAGTGCCCTACAGGTCCTGGACCAGCACTGAGCGGCTCAATCTTCTCGGGAAGTGATCGTGGCATCGGCAGCCTACAAATTAGCACTGATGGACACATGGCCAAACCGAGCGGGTCATGTTTCTTCAGAGGTCCAGGACTGGGGTTAAAGAGATTGCACTGATAAGGGTCAGCGAAGTCAAGAGAACTGGAGGCAGTTACCTCAAGCACAGCAAAGTATCTCCCTGCTTCTGTCTCCTTGCCCACGCTCACAGGCCGCATGCGTTTTGGCTAAACCCCTTCCCTCTTGCGCTTTTGATGCATTTAAAAACGCAACAAAACGGCACTTGGGAGACCGGCCACACATGGCATGTGCTGCCTTCTCTCTGATTGGTGGAGCAGTGGTCGCGTGTTCAGCATCGCACCACAAGAAATCCTGGTATTGAACCGTTTTGCCTCTTTTAAAACCGAAAAGGTACTAACATTTTGATGCATCGTGCAACCCAGTCTCCATTCTAGGTGTGAAAAATTTGTTGCATCCTTCCAAAGAAAACTTGTGGCTGTACTAGGTCAAAAGGTGCATGTGATCTTTCAGTTCTTCTTGTTTAATAAATTGGCAAAACTATCTACCCCATCAAGATGGGGTGCAGAGTGTACAATAATGAGCAGAAAAACTGCTTTTTGATCTTGCCAATTGGCTGCAATGAAACAAAGATTGAAAAATTTAAAAAGGGTCTGAATACTATGATCGCGGATCAATCGAATCAAACTGGGGTAATGAAAAAGGATAGGTGGGGAAGGGAAATAGCGTCCTGCTACTAAATAAACGAGAATAGGTTTGGGTTGGTGTGAATTCATTCTTACTTAGAATAGTGTAGACTAAGGAAGAGGGAAATTCGGTAAGGAAAAAAAAGAAAGGAGGAGAGGGAATTCTAAAGGTCGAATTTTATATCCCCGCATCCACCAAAAAGTAAAACACGGGCCACGACCGAGGGGGGGAGCGACAAGGGGGAAACACCGGGGGGGGCAGGGGGGATAAAAAGAATGCACGGGGGGCACGCAATCCAAAAACCAAAAGTAACAAGGAGTCCAACCTCTCCTTCTAAATCTCATCGATGCAGGGGGGGGTACCAGAAGAGGGAAACACGTGTCTAAATGGTATCTGTAGTTTGGGGCGACATGGCCAACAATTGAACATAAGGAAGAAATTATTAATTGAGGAAATAGATGGACGGGGTGTATAAATCTATAGTCAAGTGATGCACACCCCTAACAACACAACACATGTTCCCATGAGGCTTGTGATGGTATCTTTGTGTATGTTTGTAGTAAATCTAGTTTAAGGGGGAGGGGGCGGCAGCTGCTTGTTTTTAAAACAAAGAAGATGATGTGGTAGATAAACATGATGATGGAATGGCCGGCCATCTGGTCTCTGTATAAGGACCAAGCAGTATCCTCATTCTGCCATGTAACACAATTACAGAGGTAGAGGAGCAGGTCATCTATAGGATAGGCCAATAAGACCGCCGGGATGTAACGCCATGTACTGGTAAGGTAAGTACTTACTGTCTAATATCACCACACAAACAGTACTCACAGACACAAACATTCCTGAATGGATGTCAACATATGTACAACATTTGCGCATGAGAGGTATCTAAGCAAGACTGACTGTCCATTATGATGTCACAACACGACAAGGGGAGTCGATCAGAAGCTGTTAAGGTTCTAACGTTCCATGTTCTGATGTTGGGCCCTCAATATCACACCAAGATATTTTGGAGGCAGTTTACCCACCTACTTTTTTACACAAGATATAAAAAGGAAAAAGAGTGCAAACAAAAAGTCTCGAAAAAAAAATTCATTGTGACCCTGAACAAAAATTCAATTGTGAACACTTTTGAGTTGAGTGGGACTGACCCTTCTTCTCCCTACTGGCTGCCCGCCCGGGCTGGATTTGTGTAACCACGCCTCTCTTTATTTTAAATTTCGTTTCTTCGTCATAATTTTTTTCAACACTTTTTATGGCTCCTTCTACATAATTAACATTTTAAAATGGGCTCTTATTTAATGGCTTCACTTTTAAAATGGCTCTTCTAACTAACCACCTTCTCTCTAATAATAATAATTGGCTTTAATTAATGGCTTTTTTAATGAATGGCTTCCTCTACCCATTTCGAGTTGTTTCACTTAACTGGCTCCTTGGCTTTATTAATGCTCCTTTCTACTATCCTTCTTCTACCTATCCTTCCTGGAAAGTTAGAGTGAGGGTAGAAAGAGAAAATAATGGGGAGGGGTGGGTAAAGGGGGAACAATAACAAAGGAAGGGAAGGGAAGGACGGGTCTCGTAGGATAGGGGGGAGAGCGATAGAGTGAGGAGTGGGACTTGGTGCACTTAGGAGACGGGATCGGATAGATATGGTAGGGGACTAATGACGGGTGGTGTTAGGCGGTTCGTGGTGCACGGAGGGAGAGAGGTGAATCTGAAAGAAGGGGAAGGAGTGCTTTGAGGGGATGGGTGTACGATGGGCAGGAGTGATAGGGTGGATAGGGTGAGTGAATTGGCAAGAAGGGGGGGGACCAACAACACCCCTCTCTGTAACGTGTTGCGTGATAGGAAAGCCTAAGCTTCATTTGAGTGATGGATAGGGGTTTGTAGAGTAGAACCAAGAAGAGAAGTAGGAACCCTCCTGTGAGCTGGTCGTATAAAGGTTATGAGTTTGGTTGGAGTGTAGTCTGGGTCGTATGGGATAGGGTTGCTTTTCGAGATACATGGTGGCGGGGGGGGAAGGGGCAGTGGGGTGGCGAAAAGAGAGTAGGATAACGCGGCGGATTGGAAGGGGGTATGAGGGAGCCGTGAATGGTACATGGTGAGGGTTGGTAGATACGCGTGGGTAGGTTTGGTGCGAATGGTGCGGGGTTGAGTTGCTAGAGACGGGAGAGGGAGGAATGGGATTGGGTGAGGGTAATTGGAAGGGGGGTAGGGAGGTCGGGAGGGGGGGAAGGAGTTAGGCATGGAACTTATGTATACAGCAAGTGTGGTTAGCGAGGGGGGGGGGTTGGGGTTATGGGGCGTCTCGGAGCTAAAGGGGGGTGGGACACCGCTAGTCAGTTTGGGGCAGCTCTATAGAGAAGTATGGGAAGGGAATGATGATTGATAGGGGAGAGTGTAGGTTAGATGTGACGTTGATACGTTCTTGTCTCAGCTTTTTTTTCGTGTCCTTTCCTCTTTTGATATATTATAGTATCTAGTAAAAAAAATGAAAATAACATGGTCTCTACAAGAATAATGTAAAAACGTGCTGCAGTACACAGAAGGGGGATCTGTTTAGACGTTTTAATCTGTTTGGGTAGCCCTGGAGATCGTGTATCCTACTTTTATATATGATTAGCAGGGATAAATGTATGTAGATAGTTGCTGCACCAAATAACTGTATTATATAATCAACTTACACCAAACATGGAGTGATCAGATAACAAAAGACTAACAAGATATACAAGCGAAATCACGTTATGGCCTGGTTTAAGGACTGCTTCCTGGTTACCTTAAGCTCTTCCCTAGGTCTCATAGTTTCATGTCGGCTTGTCTTGGTTTCCCGAGGTTTAGAAACGGACTTTAGAATCACACTTGAAGATGGCTTGCTCCCTTATGCGTCCACTTATGTATCTGGGCCAAGTGTTCTTATCCTGAAGCAAGGTCTAAGAGACTCCATAGGTCAAGTCGTATTTCCTAAGACAAGAAACCGAAAGGACTTGTGAATCAGACTTTTCATATGCCTATTTCCTTAAAATAAGTGTAAGTGTTTTTTGATAGTGGAATATAGGGAAGCACCATAATGACACGATTGTAACCCTGTGTGTTTTGAGGATGATACTAATAAGGACCTCAGCTTCTTTGCTCTATTGTCTTCAGTGGAATCAGTGCTCACAGTTCACATGGCACAGATTCTTATTTTTCAATGGAGCGCTTCTAAGGGTGCCAATAAAGAGACCTGACTTTAGTTGTTCAGCCATAGGCTAGACAAGCACAATCTAATAAAACTAATCGCGATATTGACAAGATCCCTTTAATTAGCTCAACGCATATCCAACTGATCACGCTCTGATAGAGGTATTAAGAAAAATACTGTACACACAAATTAGTACCGTTTCCTTCCGGGGTTTCTTCTTTATTCCAATCTGAGAACCATTGGGAAACGTAGGCCTGCTGCATCTTTTTGGTTTTTACGGCCAGCTTCTTATTAGTATAAAGATAGACAGAGCGTTTATCAATCCATCTTCCAGAAGGATTGTATAGGTCCACAGTCAGGGGTGTATCATTTACCTTTTTTCTTGTTCATGGGCTCTCCAGCTCGATACGATATTGGGATAGGGAGGAATCCATCGGCTAGAGTCCTCAGTGGACACTTCACTAACCGTCTCCGTGAATTACGTCATGCCTCATGGCAGCAGGATGGATACACTCTGGTTGTGGAACACATGGTGGTATGTACAACTCTACGTAATACAAGACAAAGATTAATATTCATATAAAGTTATGTCACCACAGGGCTACTGAAATCTAAAAGGGCTCTAGGCTGCTATGGACTATGCATATTCATGTACAAACATCAAGTTGACGTAAGACTTAGCACTTGTTCTTAGTAGATAATGCGACGGAAGAGGGCGCTCTGCCACACTGTAGTTTCCTTGAATCAGATTAGAAAAAAAACACCTCTCTCTGTAAGAGTTGGAGGCCTTGGAATCTAGTCAACTGTATCCGGTACTGTTGTTTTTGTACCTTATTAACCTTTAAAAAACATATGAAACTCATGACAAGCTAAGACTGCAGGTCATCCTTTGGAGACACCATTCATAGGGAAATGAGGCAACTCTCTCATTGCCATCTGCTTGCCGGCCGCCATCTAGCTGAGCCCATTCTTGAAGAATCATCCTTAGCTATTTACACTGGACTCCTGGAATCTCGTAGGATGGTGGGAGACGCATATGTAGAAGAGCCTCCGCTGCTCTCAATGGTCTTGTCTGTGCAGTGAACATTGTGCGTGTACAGGACGCTGTCAACTGGGAATACAAGAAATACTCTCATTACAGGACGGCATCTACATTACATCAGGGTGCATTTAAAAGATTCTTTATCAGGCCAGAAACATGTTCATCTTCTGAACTACAATCCAACATGCAGCCCTGTAAAGCTACTTTCAACATCCATAAACTATAAAACCACATGCAGTGTCATTGTAAGTTGTTACCCACAACGCCCAATGTCTACTGAGGGTAATGAATGTATTAATACAGAGGGAAATCTTCACTGTGCTGATGAATTAATGCACTTCTTCTACACGCTTCAGGGACTGCCATGCGATGGTGTGTGAGTGAAATAGCCCCAAGCCTAACGTTTTTGTCAATCCAGAGTCTTGTGCATGGGAAGTTAAAGGGACCTGTCACCAAGACCTCTTTTGCACAAGACATGGTGACAGAAAGTCCCCTTACTTCGTATTAACAAAGATACCTTTCTACTTTCTCCCGCATTTTGCATACCATAAATTTTTGTTAGAACTTACCTTGCACCTTGACAAAACCTCTTTGTCCCAGGGGTCTGGGCTTTGGTTTGACATGTTCATTTCAAAAAACAACATGTACTTGTCTATGCTCACTCTTGTCACCCACCTTTGTTGGCTACCTGTACAGCAGATTGACATCAGTAGGGGAGTGAGGGAGCTTATACAGGAGTCACAAAAGTGGGGGCCAGAGCTGAGCGTCTGCAGCAAGACAAGTCAATACACTGGCTGTTAAAAACTAAGCGGACACTAGATCTGTTTATTGCATCTTCTCGCATTTAAACTATGTCTTAGCTACTGACATCTTGGTTTGTAGCTCACCAAACAAACCTGATGTTATCTGAAAGATGAGGTTCTTTAAATAGAGCCCCCAAAAGCTTTGGTTTTCTAGGTACTAATACCCAAGATAGAAACACTCCCAATGTGTTCTCTAAAACTTGACTATTCTCAGCAATATGAGCCTCAACTTGCTCAAAAAAAAAAAAGTTTCACACGATCGAGATTATTTTTAAAACGGTAAGTTTATAGTAATCATATAAAATAGGAATCTACAAAGGACATTGGCATTACCCTAAATAAGGGTCTGATAAATTACAATGGAAAAAATCTGATAACCATCTTAAAATCGTTATCAGACTGACTGGATAATGACTGATTACCTATAGTACTATGTATGATACCTATCCACAGGAGTCCAGCTCCGTAGTCCCTGGATTGGGCAGCGAGTGGAACTGCAAAATGAGCTTCTATTGAAGTCAGAGGAGTTGAGCTTCTGCAATTACTGTCTGACCAACAAACAACAACTGCTTCCAGTTCTTGGAGAAGTTAAGACCACTGGGGTGAGAATGTATCATTTGCAGTTACATCCAATTTTGTGTCATCAAGATTAGGATTTAATGTGAATCAGATAGCAGCAGATGAGATTACCAACTTTTCGGAACAACCACAGGAACTGGTTTCACCACACTTGTGACTTTTTATTAGTTTAAAAAGTCAAAATTCACTAAAGCCTACTCATGTCACTTCATCACAATATATAAAGCATCACAAGAGCTCCCGCTGACTGAGGAAAGAAGTCGTATTTGTCATTTCTGAACCCTTTAGCGGTTTTGAGTACACTATATTGCATGTTGACACACGTCATGAGCAAAGAAAACCACTCTAGTTTGTGCTCATTGTTTATTGACTTTAACAGAGCTGAGTGTAATGAGGTTAGGACCTCCTAAACTGCATACTATGGGAGCAGCTGAGACAAGAAAGACAACCGGAAATGAATAAACAAATCTACCTCTTCACAGGTACCGATAAAAAGCATCAACAATTCCTGTCAGAGAGACTAACAATGCCCAGTCAAGGGGAAGAAATACTCGCATCATTGGGAGCAGGCTGAATACGGTTGTAATTGGATGTACCGGAGGAGAATGGTGTTATTTGTGGACAAGATCTCTAAATGTTGTACTAATAAGTTACTGCCACCGGCCCAGCACGTGATACCCCCCCCATCCACTCCTGTACAAGGTGCCACATCCTCCAATCCTCTGGCCATGTTAGTGGCCTATGTGCTCACAGTGATTCCCTTCCAGTCTGCAGCGAGCGCTGCCTGAGCACATCTTAGGGACTCCTTTATAGCCTACTGCACAACTATCTACAAGCAGCCAAAGACCCAATGACTAGAGTGAGGGAAACTCTCCTCTCTATGGCGTGATCCTTATCTGATTTAGTGCGACCAGAGAAGAAATGCATGTCACCAAACCGGGGCACTTAATGTGTTCCGAGACAAAGAAGGAAGTCGCAATAATCAGTGGCCTCAAAGAGCATCAAAACAATGAAAAAAATTCCTTTTGTTAGTGTTACAATTATGATAAACAAGGGTGCTCCCACGACGTTTCAGTTTTTTAGGTGCGTTTTTGAAGCCTAAAGCATGATGTGGATCTTAATGGGTGAGACAAATAACTGATGACAGGTGACTGCTCTCTCCTCTTCCTATTTTTGGTCCATTACTGGTTTGGCATTAAAAACGCAGACTGAAAACTGAACGTGGAGGCCACCACAATGTTGGACTGTGCTCTGCTCCTGCGCTCGTCTCGACAATTAAATTTAAAGTCACACCATACAATTGGTCCACTGAGGTAAAAAATAAAATAAATAATCTGCAAGCAAACCTACAACAAAATGTATGTCCCAATCTGGCAACAAAAGCGTGAAACACGGTCTGAATTCTGCCCAGAAGATACTCACCCACCAACACGTAAACAAAGAGGTTTAAAAGAAAAGCGGTCACATTTGCAGCGCCAAGAAAGTGCAAGCTGCTTGCGGGGAATCAGTCATAGTGGGTGTTTCGATGGATATGGAAAGCCGGGCGGAGAGGAGGAGGAGCCAAAGAATGATTCCAATCCAGCACACTCACCCTGCTCTCATTTATGGAGTAAGAAATGACCCGATGTCTAAGCTGCAGCTTTACACAAAAGGGAAACAATACTGAAACTACTGGCACTGCACTAATGAGGAGAAACCACAGCACCGTAAATTACCTTTTGTGTCCCACATACACTGCCGCCCGTTCAATCAATAACAACCGCATCTATCAACAAGTGAAGAAAATTACAGCTATTGTGCACCCGATCAGGTAGAGGTATACCCTCTCTATGTACAATCTGAACTGCAGAAAGACAAATGTCACATGGCCCAGGTCATAGGAAGCGACAGGCGAATCGACTTCAGGCCTACCCCTTCACCCCACACGAGCCTGCGGGAATGGGCCCTGACATGTCGACTTGTGCCTCTGTAAGCCTTAGGACAACACACAGTCTAAGCTTAGAGGGAAGATTTGCGGAAGACTGGGAGTTTATTTCTGGAAACTAGGCAATGTGAGGTGATAATCACCCCAAACACTATAGTGACAGCGCTACGGTGTGGCACTAGATCATCTCCCACACTGTAAGACCCTAGAGGAAAGCCATGTTGTAAAAACCTTGTTCTGGGTGCAATCCAGATCCTTCGTTTTATAGGATGCCGATAAGCAGGACAGTGGTGTGCCAGTGGCGATAGGACTGTCCGTAAGCTAGTAATAGCTCTGTTTTTAAGGGTAATACCAAGTTTGGGAACAAGATCATAGACATACTTAATACAGGGATTTATCCTAATAGACATTGCGATTAGATATGACACCAAACATTCATGAAAACTCATACATATAGAAAGTTGTCAACATGTATGTACACTTTTAACATGGACAAATAACATCTGTGTGGAAATCCACATAAGAATCTGCATTGACATCAGACTTACAGCGGTCCTAGCGTATTAACTCTAACGGGGCAGGAGACGATGACGCCACTTTGAACCCAGCAGTCACGCCAGCCTATGAGCATGTGGGGAGAAGCAGAGGAGAGGAGGGTGCCCCGACTGCACCCCTCATGAAATACTTCAGACCGCTGTTAAAGCTGGTGCATGTGTTCACAGCGCTATGTACTGCAGTGTTTGCTAATTTTTACCGGAACTGTTCCCGTAAAATACCCAGTTATCACTGCTCACATACATGGTAGCACTGAGGCTGACTATAATTTAGTAATGGCAGCTCCTTAGCGGGCTTATACAGGTGGACACGTCCTCTTCAAATCCCAAACACCACCCAACTCCTCAAGTATTCCTTATACACAAGTTTTAGGAGTTAGAGCTTAGCAGTGTATTGAAAACTTACTTTCCAACTTCATATAGGAAAGTCCTATAGTTTACTGTAAAGCTCAGACATACAATTCCCACAAATGAATTTTTTTTTTTTGATGGGATTTTACAGTAACACAATACTAATACAAACACTCTAATCATCAATCACATCTCCTAGATTAAAAAGGAAACAATTTAACAGTTACAACCCGTGGGCTATGGAAGACAACTGATTACTACACGCGATTCCAATAGCCTTAGGTTACAACTAGGTTACACCACTTGAAAGGACTCTTTAAACGACACTTCTTCTTGTATGGCTTGTGTACATGACAAAAGCTGGAAGAGAGGGAAAAGTGAAAAAAATGTTTCCCCATACAATGAAAAGATAAAATAATAGTGCAAGCCTCCATATAGGTAGAGAGCACATACAAGAAATATTATGGACTACTGTATCATGCAATTCAGATACATTAAACATGTAAAATTTAAAGTATTGTCAAGGAGACCACAAGTTATACTCTAGAACACCTATCTGCTGTTTATTAACGTGTTGCACAATATTAGAGAGATCAGTCCATAAAGATGTAGTCAGGAACTTGAACAAACTGTTAGCTTCTTGAGATTGTACAGGATTCATGTGGTGTTCAAAACAACACAGACTGTTTTTGCACCCTCTCCAAAATGAAACACTGTTATAAAGCAGGCACACTTTACCAACTATGTACCTATAATGATGCTTGAACTGTTCCAATCTGCTAAAAGGTCATCAGTAATGAAATTCCATTTCTCGCTGATGGTGATATCCACAAAAATATTGTCATGTACACATAATTAGAAGCTTTATTTATGAAGTGTATGTATTTTGTGGTCGAGCCGATGACTAAACTAAATATCTGCCAAAATGCAAAGCAAGTCACAAGTTATTGCTCGTTGTCATCTCACGATTCACACCTTCGTTTTAGCGCTGAACAACCTCAAATTAATGATGTCCGTTCTACTTGCCACAATCACCTGCAGGAACTGTTTACAAGCCGTGATTGGTAGCAGAAATTCAGCCATGTATCCGCTGTCTGTTATAGACCAGACTCAAATGACTAGTGTCAGTCAACTGTACAGTATCAACACGATGCACTATACAACCAGGCCAACACCTGACCATTTTCTCATCCACGCACACCCCTGTGTCAGCTTGTGCCCATGCACCCAGGCCATTGCACACAGTGATGTGAGTAACGTACCGCAACGGAAGCGCGGGCCGCCTGTAACAGCCGGCTTCTGCGAAACGCGTAGTCGGAGCGCCACGAGCGCACGGACGCTGAATACGGGGAAGGACCGATAAAAGACGAAAAGGCAGACAGGAAGTAAGTAGGCGAGTCGAGGGATCGAGGCATCAGCGACCTAGGGGGATATCAGAATGTAGCATAGCAGAGAGAGCCTGCTAATCGGATGTGACCCACTAACAACAGATGCAAGCTCAGCCATTTGCAATTCTGGCCGGCAGCGAGTTTGTGGTAGTATAATAAAAGTAATAAGCTGAGATCTGATGGATTTCGCTGGGGCAATGAGTAGTTCTTATTTCAGAATCCACAAAATTATTGTGTATCCCATGGCTGTACCCGGGGAATACCATGCCATCCACCAACACATGACTGCCGGGCTCTTAACCAGAGGTGCAACTTACACCGCGGTCCCTGTGCTCACTCACGTGGACAGTGCTGAAGTGGTCCCAGGTGCTGAGCGGCCCCGCCCCATTACTCTTCCTGTTTACACTTCTCGTTCCCTCCAATTCCATACCGCATTGTGAGCTCACACCTCGCTGGCCAATCAAAGCCATCCTGTGCGCGCTATTGGCCCGCGCGCTCGCGTCCGCTATACGCATTTCTATGGTAGCGCTCACATTTCGAACCATCCCCGGGAGCGGATTGGCTCACGCAGCATTCATCATGAAGTCCCTCCTGCCGGTTGATCTCTGCGCTTCCGCTATGAACGGGATTTTTTAAGTACATAACAAAAATGTTAAAATAATGATATAAAAAATAAAAGATTGCAAATTTTTTTTTTAAATCATCACCTCTGAAATGACACTTAAAGTCGCGCACACTGGTGTCGCACGGATCTACGTCTAAACGCAGGGCACAGTGGTGACTTGTATATAAGCTGTGTGTATGACGCGGTCCCATCACCTGTGCGAGGCAGAAGTGTACTGCAAGCGCACGCCGGGCTCGTGTGCACAGTGACAAGCAGGACACGCGCTAGCGGAGACCAGCGTGTGCAGAAACCAAACAAGCGCACACTCCTGGTTGTTTGCGGCTGCCAGCGCTAGCACAAACACCCCGCCTCTCGCCCGTGCACAGACAAGGTGATCACTTCCTACCCGCGCCTCCATCACCGCCTGCAACGGTGCGCAGCTGCAGCCTCACGACCCAGCCTGGCGGTGCAATGCTCCTCCAGCACTGGCACTTACCGGTCTCCTGACATCGATCCAGGGTTGGTCGTCTCATGCAGCGCGTCGCCATGTTTTATCCCGAGCTTGTGCGTCACATTGACTCACAGTCAGCAAAAGCAGCGGCCCAGAGGAGGAAGCGGGGATACAGGACACCACAGTGCGTGGTTACGGGGGGAGCGAAACCGCCAATCTTCAGCAGCACAGACGTCAGTCCTCACTCCACTACATGCACGATTCCTTCCGCCTCTTCCGCACACAGGAAGTCTGCCCCTACGCTCTCAACGTCTCCTCCTCCTCCGATTAAATGCGTCCTCCAACGAGCAAAGATGCAAACACCGTCCACCTACACAGGCACATCACAGCTAGGCGTCACCATGGTTACAGACTACAACAGACACATGTCAGAAGTTGCTCCTCCAGTTATTGCCCGACTATCAATCTGTCTGCTTCCTTACAGGGAAGAATATAAAAGGATGACAGGATTTATCTACAATTTTTTCAGTGTCTAATGCTACAAACAGAATTTGGTCTCTTGTGCAGCTCTCTATGGGAACTTCTTCAGGCAGGCGTTAAAGAGGTTGACGTATACTGGCCCATCATTCCATGGTCTGTCAACATCGATTTTTAAAAGATGTGCAGTACAGTGAGAAAAGAATGCACATGCACTATTTTTTTTATTACATGCGCAGCATGGGACCTCCTAAAGAGTCAATGGACTGCAAAAAAAAAAAAAAATCGGACAGGGGAGGATACAGATGACATCTGTATGTGATCGTTTTTCTCAAATGTTGCAGCCAACAGGGAAGAAAATAGATAGGGAAACCTATCTTAACGTATCCGATACAATATGAGGGAACTAACATATCGTCACACATCTTTCTATCCTTTTGGGGGGAAATCGTCTGTGTGAATAGCACCAATGCTCCCTTTCACACTTGCATTTTCAGTGCGGTGTCTGACGCGTGCTTATGACGTGCAGAACCTGCATTCACTCATGGACCCCACTGTAATCAGGTTTTATCAGACTTCCAATAAGCATACAAAAGTCTTGAGAGTACAAAAAACCGCATTACACTTGATGTGTCTCAGAGTGGCAAGGCCGTTTTTCAGCATAATTTGCCCATAAAAAGAAAGTTTCACCCTGAGATCTTCTTCACAACTGTGAAAAAACACATTGAAATTGTTGAAAAACGTGCATGAAACGGAGACAACTGACAAACTCTGAAAACTGATTGATGAAAAATGTGCAACGCAGTGTGAAAGACGGCCTAGGAGTAGTATCTTGGACGCATGTTACGAGCAGACGCACAATTTTCCCCCTCACTAATTTTCCAAATCTCAGAATGTGCTGCAATTGTAAGTTCCTTCTGCACCATGATGCGCATAATGACAGCTACATTATTGTGTGGATCAGAAATTGAAGCGCAAAAGTGGTTTCGCTGTGCTTGTTTTGTTTGTATTTTCCTATACACACTATGCTACTTTATTCACTGTGTATGCACACATCAAGATCCAATGTATATGTGCCGATATCCCCCTTAGCTCAGTTTTATGCCCTGAAAAGGCCACTCCCCTTTACTGGTCAGAGCCGCTCCCGTCATAGCATATAGTCTGACTGAGCAAAACCAAAAGAGGCTAAACATGGAGCACATGCAGGGCTCCAATCCTTGCTTTACTTTTCCCACACTCTCACTCCTTACAGCCCAGGATTTGTCACTCTAACCTCTTGCCACCAGAAGCCACTTTTCACTTTTGACATGCCCCATTTTTTCAAAATTTTCCTGTGCGGCGGTATTTTGGCATAGAGTGCCACACCTCTTTGTCGAGTCGGTAGGAGAGCCAAAAAAACGTCTAAAACCCTCGGAATAATGCTTACATTCCAAGTGATTTTGAAACTGTTTCTCTGTGACAAATTTGGTCATCATTAGTTTGGAAAAAATTTTATAGAAAAAAAAACCCAGATATTTGCGGAAAATTCTCGATTTCTCAATTCAACATGTTCTACTTTTTTCGACAAAGACACTAAACAAGCAAAAAAATAGAAAACTTTACCAAATGTCTGCTTTTAATGCATACTACTGTTGTAGGGGTTATAGGCTTTGAACTAGGTGCGATTTTTTCCTTTCTACATTTTCATAATACCAAAACTCCGGCTAGTGAGGGACCTTGCTCAGCTGTTCAAGTCACTTTTGGAGGCCTCTCTAAATAATGGAAACCCCATAAAATTGCCCATGTTATGGAAACTACAACACCCCCCTCAAAGGTGAGAAAGCAAACTTTATGAAGTTTGTTAAGGGGGTAAACTAAACCTGTACAAATTTGAATGTAACTTTTTTTTGGCTAAATGAATGTGTTTTTCAAAAAAATGTACACATCTTAGTGGATCAATCAGAGAACTTTGTTAAATCATTCATTTTAGAGAGGTCATAATCCCCCATAGCCATGATGAGATATTAGACTCTTGATCATGGAGGAAAATAAAAATTGTCGGAACTCTGGTTTATTAACTTTTTTTATCTTTTGGGGGCCATACACCGTATGTAATATATATATCTTTATCACTATGACTATGGTGAGACCTTAAAATATATTTTTTTATTTACGAAAGTGACGGAACATATATTTTGGTGACAGAGCTGGTTTAGGGGTTTATTGTTTGTCCGTGTTGAATTTGACTGCTCTACGTGGTATCATTTGGGCGCAAACTTTCCGATCACTTTTTTGGGACATTTTGTAAAGGGTTTTTATAAAAAATTTAGTTTTTCGGTTTTGTTTCACAATGTTCACATTGGCGGGTCCCCATAACTGTTTGCGATTTGATGTGTACAGATTTTTTGGGGGATTGGTGGGTTTTTTTTGGTACTTTATTTGATGTCGTATAGGGACGATGTTTGCTTGTTAGAGACTTTTTACTTTATTTAATTTATTAGTGACGCGGTGTGTTTTGCGTTATTTAACGCAAAAACACACCGGCGCTCGTTCCCATCGCAGGCGTTCATAGAAAAAACGCCGATGCGAGTCGGCCGAGGGCCCCGCCCCGAGGTGGCGGACTTTGTTTTTGCGTTTGCAAGCACAGACCAAACGCTACGTGTTCGGCACCAGCCCTTTTAGAGACGGGTGATGTCAGCTGCCATCCAGCATATACATCAATGTTGGGGAAGAATTAAAATAGCATTGAATGTGGCACATGCAGAGGATGCTTTGAGGTCTAATGAACGGTGCTGGTGAACTACTCTAGGCGCCACACATGGCGTTTTTTTTAGTCCGTTTTTGACAATGCAATGCGTCTTTGACAGGTTTGACCATTTATCTAATTCAAAACTGTCAAAACACACATGCCTTTTCAAACAAACCAATGCCCTTTTTTTTCCTCGACTGAAATACGACATACTACTAAAAACCCCCCAAAAAACGGCATTTGTCACCACCACTAAGTGGCCACACGTTCCCCCCAATGGTACAGCCAGGAACCACTTATATCAACTAAGATTGCTAGCATTTTGCAGATCGATCAGACCCTTGAGGGCAACGTTCACCACATTGCGTTTTCATTGCGTTTTGAAAACGCATAGAAACAGCGTGAATGAGGCGATTTGCCTAATTACATATTGTAACATTTTCGTTTTACACAAAGCCTATTGCGTCTATGGGAGGAGTTATACGTGGCCGTATATAACGTCGCCCTCGCAGCGGTATATGAATATAGCCTAAGGCATTGCAGTTCTCAAGGAAGTGATGAAATTGACATAGCGAAGTGATAACAAACGTTCATAGCCAAAAATATATAATGATTGCTTAGAAATCAACCAAAACCTTTAAAAAAGCTTAAAGAAAACCTGTGTCCCGAAGGCAAAAACGTACGGCCTCCGTGTGGGTTGTAAAATACACTTTACAGTGATTGTTTCTTTTGGCATGTGCCGTATGAGTTTGCCGAATGGATTAGGAAAACGGGTCAATGATGTCTATGAATAGGCAGGTTTTTCTATTCAGACAGGTCATAAAACTTTTTTGGCAACAGGTTTATTTTCTCATTTTTGCAAAAGCATTGCAGTCGTATAGAGGCTTTGTAAAAGAAGCCAACAAAAATGGCGGAATAGAAATCTGCTGTTTAATTGTGAGATTTTTTTTTTTTTTTTAGAAACTTCAAAAGTAAGGGTCTGCTCTCACACTTTGATTGTGAAATCCATTGCCAGCTGGATCTGGACTAAACCATCAGTGGACGACAGTCCACATCATGTTATTTTATTTTTATATGCCTGCCTATACAAACAATAATCATGGAATGTGTTATACAACTGTACACTGCCAGGGATAAGGACAGTGGCGGAACTACCGTGTAGAGGTGCTACGGGGCTCGTTAGCTTCAGGGGCCCGGGGACCTTCTATACGGCGCAAACAATCGTCCCTCGCCCGTCCCCCTCTCTGTTTCTGTGTTCCTAAATGTGACCAGAGGGGCGCGGTGCAAACCTGGAGGAGGCGAGCCGCCATTTTGGTCGCACCTGGATTAAGCACAGGAAGAAACATCACTTGGTAATTATATAAGTTTATTTGTAAAGGGGGCGGCTGCTGGACATGTTTATTAGTGAGGGAGGCCCTCTGACAACGTTATTGGAGGGAGGCCCTGCTGGGACACTTTATTAGTAGGTGAGGCCCCTGCTGGACACGTTATAATGAGGGGAGCCACCCTGCTGGACACGTTATTAATGAGGGGAGTCCCCCCTGCTGGGACACGTTATTAATGAGGGGGGCCCCTGCTGGGACACGTTATTAATGAGGGGCGGCCCCTGCTGGACGCCCTTATTAGTGGGAGGGGAGGCCACTGCTGGGACATGTTTATTAGTGAGGGAGGCACTGCTGGGGCCCATCATTCCTAATACGCCACTAGATTAGGAATGGGTGCAGGACAACCATTACGTTTAACAAACAAGCAATAGTTACTATCTCTATACCTGCACGTTAATGCCCATGCTATTTTTCGGATTTTAATTACCTTTTACAAGTTTAATACTTTTTATTTTCCGGTCACCTTAGCTGTAGGGAGATCTCGGGAAGAAATGTAGTCTATAATAGAACAATTTTGGGTTTCATATGTCATACTGTTGAACTTCTATCATCTCTTTGTGACAGTATATTTAAAACTGCTAATTTGACATTGTTTCTCTGGGTCAATATGCATACAGCAATAACAAATTTAAAGGGGTTTTCATTTTAAAATGACCTTAATTTGCATAATGAATCCTTTTGGGGGAAGGCTCTGGAGATCGGATGAAGCGCCATGTCAGGGAATCATCCATCTCCATTTCAGCAGTCAGGAGGTCTGTCAGACGCAGGCACTTTTTAGCAAGATTCTTTCTTGCTAAAAAGTGCGTCTTATAGTACAAAAAAATACGGACTATCATAGTTTTAATGATGATGATGGGTTTCTGTGGTTAACAACAATTGTGTCCATCTCACTATGCAGCCGGGTTGGTATATTTAAACACTTTCTGATATGCACTAAGCACTTTCATTGTGTTTGTATACATGTATTTGATATATAGCAGTGATGGCGAACCTTTTAGACACGGAGTGCCCAGACTACAACCAAAACCCACTTATTATCCCAAATGACAACTTTAAGTACAATTTAAGCAGTAACTTCTTGCTGTTATGGCTTTCAATCGTATCAGTATCCAAGAACAGCAACACAGTAGAAAGAAAGGGTGACAAATTCAGGTTCCCTGAATAGGAGAATTTCGGGCCTGGAGCTGAAGCTACAAAATATCCAGATCTATTCACCCCTTCCCATTCCTCCTGTAGTGTCAGACATCGCTGTCGCTTCAGATAGCATGAGGGCGCAGAAAGTCCTGGGCCTTCTGGAATCCATGAAGATCCCTTGTGATGGCCTGGGTGCCCACAGACAGGGTTCAGAGTGCCACCTCTGGCACCCGTGCCATAGGTTCGCCACCACTGAAATATAGTCTGATCCGGTATTGTATGGATATTGCCACCGACTAAAAACTGTGTCATTTTCATTTTGCTATTTATTTTCAGAGTTTCATTGCACTTAGCTCTAATACTTGATCAATATGCACTAGCTCTTTACAGGCAGTCCCCGGGTTACATACAAGATAGTCTGTAGGTTTGTTCTTAAGTTGAATTTGTATGTAACTCAGAGCTGTATATTTTATCATTGTAATCCCAAAATAACAAAAAAGTTCTGGCCTCTGTGACAATTGGATTTTAAAAATGTTGGGTTGTCATAAGAATCAGGATTAACAATAAAGCCTCATTACAGGCACCTGTGATAACTGTTACAGCTGATTATTGTAGCCTAGGACTAAAGTACAACAAATTACCAATATCTAGTGGTCCGTTTGTAACTAGGGGTCGTATGTAAGTCGAGTGTTCTTTAGTATCTACTTCTGTTTTTTTGGGTTTATTTTACACATTTTACACATTATTTTTGTGTAAAATTGTAATGAATGAGTTAAAATCAGACAGCCTCGGGTCTTTGTATGACAGAGGCTTTCATGGTAACCAATCGCGCCCCCCAATGCCTTCACAGGGGGAATCAATCAAATCCAAAATGGCCACGCCCAGCTTTGCCGGAGGCATTTACAGGGTGAAATGCCGCCGCCGATTGTGGGTGCTACTGGTGAGTGTTTACTAAGCTATGCAGCAAACGCCCACCTTGTGTGTAGAGCCCTCTTCATACACCCGCAGCCGACGTGTGGTGTGCACATATGTCATACGTCGGTAGGCGGCTGCACATGGCATTTTTAACCCATTTTGGGCCATTTTTAAGCAGTCTGTTAAAAACTGCATGCATCTGTTGTGACTCGTTTTAATAAAGATAATGTGTAAAAAGGTCAAAAACGGATTGCCTTTCAAAAAAATGCATGCGTTTATTAACGAACTGCTTAAAACCGGCCCAAAAACAGGTTCAAAACGCCACGTGTGCCGCCGGCCTTTGGGGTTAAACTTTTTTTTTTTTTTTTTGTACTGCCTATGTTCTGACAGGCTTTTATTTTGAACTTCTGATAGTATGGGGCCTAACTGTCAGAACTCCTGCCCCCTGTCAAAAGTTTTTACCCAATGCTGTAAATAGGGTATAATATATTCTGATAATATATTAAAATAAAACTCCCTATATTTCCAGCATATGGTTCTCTTTTACAGAAAGAGAAGGGGAAGATTGGCCATGGAATCCCAGTTGGCCAGTTAATCACAAAAGCCAAGACGACCAGTGCCCAATGTATCGATTCGGAAGTTCCCAAGGGTCTAAAAAAGCACTAGGCATGCACAAATTCCGCGGTAAATTGCAGTTGGTATAAAAGTATTCAGACCCCTTTAAAACTCTTCGTTTTATTGCATAGAAATGCTCCAACTGTGGTGAATGATCAAGTATTATATGGTCTTACACATTTCTCCCCAAGTGCAGCATTTATAGGAATATCAGAAGGTACAAATAGTATTCAGACCTTTTTAAATTTTCAAATCTGGTGTGATCTTTCAGTTCTTCTTGTTTAATAAATTGGCAAAACTATCTACATCTCTTTTTTTTCTGTCAAGATGGGGTGCAGAGTGTACAATAATGAGCAGAAAAACTGCTTTTTGATCTTGCCAATTGGCTGCAATGAAACAAAGATTGAAAAATTTAAAAAGGGTCTGAATACTATTTGTACCTTCTGTATATTCCTATAAATGCTGCACTTGGGGAGAAATGTGTAAGACCATATAATACTTGATCATTCACCACAGTTGGAGCATTTCTATGCAATAAAACGAAGAGTTTTAAAGGGGTCTGAATACTTTTCATACCAACTGCAATTTACTCTGGAATTTGTGCATGGCCTAGTGCTTTTTTTAGACCCTTGGGAACTTCCGAATCGATACATTGGGCACTGGTCGTCTTGGCTTTGTGATTAACTGGCCAACTGGGATTCCATGGCCAATCTTCCCCTTCTCTTTCTGTAAAAGAGAACCATATGCTGGAAATATAGGGAGTTTTATTTTAATATATTATCAGAATATATTATACCCTATTTACAGCATTGGGTAAAAACTTTTGACAGGGGGCAGGAGTTCTGACAGTTAGGGCCCCATACTATCAGAAGTTCAATAATAAAAGCCTGTCAGAAACATAGGTAGTACAAAAAAAAAAAAAAAAGTTTAACCCCCAAAGGCCGGCGGCACACGTGGCGTTTTGAACCTGTTTTTGGGCCGGTTTTAAGCAGTTCGTTAATAAACGCATGCATTTTTTTGAAAGGCATCCGTTTTTGACCTTTTTACCAATTATCTTTATTAAAACGAGTCACAAACAGATGCATGCAGTTTTTAACAGACTGCTTAAAAATGGCCCAAAAATGGGTTAAAAATGCCATGTGCAGCCAGCCTTACCGACGTATGACATATGTGCACACCACACGTCGGCTGCGGGTGTATGAAGAGGGCTCTACACACAAGGTGGGCGTTTGCTGCATAGCTTAGTAGTAGCACAGTAAGTAACACCAGTAGCACGCACAATCGGCGGCGGCATTTCACCCTGTAGCAAAGCTGGGCGTGGCCATTTTGGATTTGATTGATTCCCCCTGTGAAGGCATTGGGGGCGGCGATTGGTTACCATGAAAGCCTCTGTCATAACTCATTCATTACAATTTTACACAAAAATAATGTGTAAAATAAACCCATAAAAAACAGAAGTAGATACTAATCAAAATTGTATATGGGCCACTCAAACTGTTAACTTACAAAAAAAAAAACATCTTTACATATGAATACAGGTGGTCCCCTACTTAAGAACACTCGACTTACATACGACCCCTAGTTACAAACGGACCACTAGATATTGGTAATTTGTTGTACTTTAGCCCTAGGCTACAATAATCAGCTGTAACAGTTATCACAGGTGTCTGTAATGAAGCTTTATTGTTAATCCTGATTCTTATGACAACCCAACATTTTTAAAATCCAATTGTCACAGAGACCAAAAAAGTTCTGTCTGGGATTACAATGATAAAATATACAGCTCCGACTTACATACAAATTCAACTTAAGAACAAACCTACAGACCCTATCTTGTATGTAACCCGGGGACTGCCTGTAAAGAGCTAGTGCATATTGATCAAGTATTTGAGCAAAGTGCTAAGTGCAATGAAACTCTGAAAATAAATAGCAAAATGAAAATGACACAGTTTTTAGTCTGTGGCAATATCAATACAATACCGGATCAGACTATATTTCAGTGGTGGCGAACCTATGGCACGGGTGCCGGAGGTGGCACTCGGAGCCCTGTCTGTGGGCACCCAGGCCATCACCAAAGAGAACACAAGGGATCTTCATGGATTCCCAGAAGGCCCAGTGCGCTCAGTGCTGTCTAGAAGCGACAGCGGTGCCTGACACTACAGGAGGAATGGGAAGGGGTGAATAGATCTGGAATATTATTGTAGCTTCAGCTCCAGGCCCGAAAATTCTTCCTATTCAGGGGAACCTGAATTTATCACCCTTTCTTTCTACTGTGTTGCTGTTCTTAGGATACTGATACGATTGAAAGCCATAACAGCAAGAAGTTACTGCTTAAATTGTACTTAAATGTTGTCACTTTGGGATAAATAAGTGGGTTTTGGTTGTAGTCTGGGCACTCCGTGTCTAAAAGGTTCGCCATCACTTGCCCATATAATCACAAATACTGTATACAAACACAATAAAAGTGCTTAGTGCATATCAGAAAGTGTTTAAATATACCAACCCGGCTGCATAGTGAGATGGACACAATTGTTGTACCACAGAAACCCATCATCATCATTAAAACTATGATAGTACCGTATTTTTTGTACTATAAGACGCACTTTTTAGCAAGAAAGAATCTTGCTAAAAAGTGCCTGCGTCTGACAGACCCTCCTGACTGCTGAAATGGAGATTGGATGATTCCCTGACATGGCGCTTCATCCGATCTCCCAGAGCCTTCCCCCAAAAGGATCTCATTATGCAAATTAAGGTCATTTTAAAATGAAAACCCCTTTAAATTTGTTATTGCTGTATGCACATTGACCCAGAGAAACAATGTCAAAGAACAATTCAAGAAAACAATGTCAAATTAGCAGTTTTAAATATACTGCACAAAGAGATGATAGAAGTTCAACAGTATGACATATGAAACCTCAAATTGTTCTATTATAGACTACATTTCTTCCCGAGATCCCCCTACAGCTAAGGTGACCAGGAAATAAAAAGTTATTAAACTTGTAAAAGGTAATTAAAAATCCGAAAAATAGCATGGGCATTAACGTGCAGGTATAGGAGATAGTAACTATTGCTGTGTTTGTTAAACGTAATGGTTGTCCTGCACCCATTTCCTTATCTAGTGGCGTAATTAGGAATGAGTGGGCCCCAGCAGTGGCCTCCCCTCACTAATAACATGTCCCAGCAGTGGCCTCCCCTCACTAATAACATGTCCCAGCAGGGGCCTCCCCTCACTAATAACATGTCCCAGCAGGGACCTCCCCTCACTAGTAACGTGTCCCAGCAGGGGCCTCCCCTCACTAATAACGTGTCCCAGCAGGGGCCTCCCCTCACTAATAACGTGTCCCAGCAGGGGCCTCCCCTCACTAATAACGTGTCCCAGCAGGGGCCTCCCCTCACTAATAACGTGTCCCAGCAGGGGCCTCCCCTCACTAATAACGAATGAGATTGGAAATATTATTGTAGCTTCAGCTCCAGGCCCGAAATTCTTCCTATTCAGGGAACCTGAATTTTCACCCTTTCTTTCTACTGGGTTGCTGTTCTTGGATATTGATACGATTGAAAGCCATAACAGCAAGAAGTTACTGCTTAAATTGTACTTAAAAGTTTGTCACTTTGGGATAAATAAGTGGGTTTTGGTTGTAGTCTGGGCACTCGTGTCTAAAAGGTTCGCCATCACTGCTATATATCAATACATGTATACAAACACAAAAAAGTGCTTAGTGCATATCAGAAGTGTGTTAAATATACCAACCGGGCTGCATGTGAGATGGACACAATTGTTGTACACAGAAACCCATCATCATCATTAAAACTATGATAGTACCGTATTTTTGTTACTATAAGACGCACTTTTTAGCAGAAAGAATCTTGCTAAAAAGTGCCTCGGTCTGACAGACCTCCTGACTGCTGAAATGGAGATTGGATGATTCCCTGACATGGCGCTTCTCTGATCTCCCGAGAGCCTTCCCCCAAAAGGATCTCATTATGCAAATTAAGGTCATTTTAATGAAACCCCTTTAATTTGTTATTGCTGTATGACATATGACCAGAGAAACAATGTCGCAATTCAGAGAAACCAATGTCAAATAGCAGTTTTAATATACTGTCAAAAAGAGATGATAGAAGTTCAACAGTATGACATATGAAACCCAAATTGTTCTTTATAGAATACATTCTTCCCGAGATCTCCCTACAGTAAGGGGACCAGAAATGAAAAAGTTATTAAACTTGTAAAGGTAATTAAAAATCCGAAATAGCATGGGCATTAACGTGCAAAAGGTATAGGATAGTAACTATTGCGTGTGTTTGTAAAGTAATGGTTGTCCTGCACCCATTTCCTTATCTAGTGGCGTAATTAGGAATGAGTGGGCCAACCAGCAGTGGCCTCCCCTCACTATAACATGTCCCAGCAGAGGACTCCCCTCACTAATAACTGTCCAGCAAGGGGCCTCCCCTCAAGGCAATCAACATCGACGATCCTGAACCCTCCCATCACACACCTGCTCACAATACACTCGTTGGCTGTGTGTGGGGTGGGGGGAGGGAAAGAAGGGGAGAAAGAAAAATAAGAACAGAAAGGATCTTAGTAACCCGTTTTTGTCCCAGCAGGGGACCTCCCCCTCCACTAATAAAGGTATTTTGTCCCAGCCGAGGGCCGCGCCCTCCGCGCCGCCCCTCACGAAGCAACTAGACCCGAACGAAGAAAGAGACCGCCAAAACACGGAAAAGTGAGAGAGAACAGAAGAAATGAAAGGAAAGGCGGCGGAAAAGAAAGAATGCTGGGGAAGAAACGAAAGAATAAACCAGGGGAGGGCAAGCAGCCGCGAGCACCCCCCGAGCAGAAAGAAAGGGGGAACAGAGAGGGGGAAGAAGAAGAAGAAAGCGAAAGAGAAGAGCTCATACAAAAGATACGGTTCCCGAGCAGGGGCTCCCCTCACTAAAACTGTACCAGCAGCGCGGCCTCCCCTCACAATAACATAGGTCGCAGCAGCCAGCCTCCCTTTACAATAATAAACTTATATACTACCCATGATGGTTTTCTTCTGATAGCTTTACTCAGGTGCACCAAAATGGCGGCTTTCGCTTCTACCTCCAGGTTGCACAACGCGGCCCCTTGGTGATCTCATTTAGGAACACAGGCTGCAGAACATGAGGGTAGGGGCGGAAAGCGGGGGGGAGACGAGAAAAAGAGGACAAGGAGAGGGAGATTGTTTTGCGCGTTATAGAAGGCACGGCCTGCGATTGACCTGAAGCTCACAGGAGCCCCGTAAGCAACCCTGACAGGGTTGTTCCGCCCGACTGTCCTTATCACTAGGTCAGTGTACATTTGTAGACACATTCTGTTATTGTTGTATTAGGCAGGTTATCATTATAAAAAATTTTGATAAAATAACCAGATGTGGACTGGAGTCACTGATGGGTTAGTCCATAGCTGGCAATGGATTTCACAATCAAAGTGTGAAGCAAGGACTTACTTTTTGAAAGTTTCTAAAAAAAAAAGAAAAAAATATCACAATTTTTTAAACAAGGCGATTCTCATTCCGCCATTTTGTTGGCTTCTTTAAAAGCTTCTCTAAGGAACGCAATGCTTTGTCAAAAATAGAAACATTTGGCCAAACACATAATAAAACCGCCAAAAAAAGTTTTACTTGGAATCTTGTCTGAAATAGAAAAAACCGTTTCTATTTGCCCATTCATAGGACTATCTTGCCAGTTTTCTAATCATACACTCGGCAAATCATACGGCACATGCCAAAAGAAACAAATCACTGCTATAAATCCCCAAGGAGGCAGATTAGTTTTGGCCTATCGGGACACCAGGGTTCTTTAAGCTTTTTAAATTGGTTTTTGAGTTCTAAGGCACCATTAATATTTTTGCTATGGACCGTTTGTTACACAACATGACATTTATCCTCTACGGACAATTTCACTACTCCTTAGAGAACTGCACTCCTTAGGCTATATTCATCACTGATGCAGGTGCCCGGCACCGGCAAATCGTATAATCCCACGATAAATCCTGGCCATAACGGCGCAAATGGGGCGCTTTTTGTTAAGACGAAAATGATTAAGAATTAATGTAATTAAGGCCAAATCGCCTCATCTCAGCTGTTGCTCATGCGTTGTGTAAAACGCATGAAGAACGCAAGGTGTTGTGAAACGTGCCCTCAAGGGTCTGATCGCTCATGCAAAATGCGGTGTCACAATACTAAGTTGATATGAAAGTGGTTACTGGCTTTACCAAGGTGGGAAACTGGGGCACTTAGGCGGGTGGTGGACACATATGCCGTTTTTGCGTTTTTAGTGTGGTTAAGATCGGGGAAAAAAAGGGGCATGTGGTTTTTGAAAAAGCATGTGTTTTGCCAGTTTGAATAAGTAATTGGTCAAACACTGTCAAAAACGCATGCTTTTCAAAAAACGTGCCCTAAAACGCAATGTGTGTCACCCACCCAAGGCCCCTTCAACACTAGCGAGATGTGATGCGATGAACCTGCATCACACTCGCAACGCAAGCTGCGGGAACGCACGGGCCCGAACGCTGCACCGCGGGAGTGAACTGACATGATGAGGTCACTTCGCGGTTGCAGCGTTCGGGCCGTGCATTCCGGCAGCTTGCGTTGCGAGTGTGATGCGAGTTCATCGCATCACAATCGCTAGTGTGAAGGGGCCTTAAGAGTCATCCCAGCACAGTCATTAGACCTCAAAGCATCCTCGGCATGTGCCAAAGTCAATGCTATTTTAATCCCTTCCCAACATCTGATGTAATTAATGCTTCATGGCAGCTGACACCGTCTCTAAAGGGTGAAGCACACGGGCGTTTTTAGGACGTTTTTGGTTAGTGGCTTTCAGATTGGATTTAAAAAAAGCATGCATTTTTGAAAAACGCTTAGTATGCGCAAACTAAAACCGGCTCCTAAAAACGCCACGTGCGTCTTCACCCGAAGGCTGGTGCCAACGTAGCGCTTTGTCGGGCTTGCAAACGCAAACAAGTCGCGAACATGTCCAGCAGCAGCCTCCCTTTACAAATAATAAACTTATATACTTACCCAGTGATGTTTTCTTTCCTGTAGCTTTACTCCAGGTGCGACCAAAATGGCGGCTCGCCTCCTCCAGGTTGCACCGCGCCCCTCTGGTCACATTTAGGAACACAGAAACAGAGAGGGGGACGGGCGAGGGACGATTGTTTGCGCCGTATAGCAGGGCCCGGGCCCCTGAAGCTCACGAGCCCTGTAGCAACCTCTACAGCGGTAGTTCCGCCACTGTCCTTATCCCTGGCAGTGTACAGTTGTAGACACATTCATGATTATTGTTGTATTAGGCATGGTCATATAAAAAATAAAATAACATGACTGTGGACTGTAGTCCACTGATGGGTTTAGTCCACTGCTGGCAATGGATTTCACAATCAAAGTGTGAAGCAAGACTTACTTTGAAAGTTTCTAAAAAAAAAAAAAAAAATATCACAATTTAAACAGCAGATTCTCATTCCGCATTTTTGTTGGCTTCTTTTAACATGCCTCTACGACTGCAATGCTTTTGTCCAAAAATAGAAAATGAAACCTGTTGCCAAAAAAGTTTTATTGACTGTCTGAATAGAAAAACCTGCCTATTCATAGACTATCATTGCCCAGTTTTCCTAATCCTATATCGGCAAATCATACGGCACATGCCAAAAGAAACAATCACTGTATAAATCCCCACAGGAGGCAGATAGTTTTGGCCTTCGGGACACAGGGTTTTCTGTTGAGTTCTAAGCACCATTAATATTTTTGCTATGACCGTTTGTTATACTTCCTTCAATTTCATACTTCCTTGAGAACTGCACTGCCTTAGGCTATATTCATACTGCTGCATGGGCGACGTATATACGGCCAACGTATAAACTCCTCCCATAGACGGCAATGGGCGTTTTGTAAACGAAAATGTTAACAATAATGTAATTAGGCAAATCGCCTCATCTCAGCTGTTGCTATGCGTTTTAAAACGCAATGAAAACGCAATGTGTGAACGTGCCCTCAAGGGTCTGATCGCTCATGCAAAATGCTGCAATACTAGTTTGATATAAAGTGGTTCCTGGCTGTACCATTGGTGGGGAAACTGTGGCACTTAGGGTGGTGACACATATGCCGTTTTTGGGGCGTTTTTAGTAGTAGTGCGTTTTCAGATCGGGAAAAAAAGGGCATGTGGTTTTTGAAAATGCATGTGTTTTTGACCAGTTTTGAATTAAGATAAATGGTCAAACCTGTCAAAAACGCATGCATTTTCAAAAACCGGCCTAAAAACGCCATGTGTGGCGCCTTAGAGTAGTCATCCCAGCACAGTTCATTAGACCTCAAAGCATCCTCTGGCATGTGCCAAATTCAATGCTATTTTAATTCCTTCCCAACATCTGATGTAATAATGCTGCATGGCAGCTGACACCCGTCTCTAAGGCTGGTGCCACACGTAGCGCTTTGTCTGTGCTTGCAAACGCAAACAAAGTCACGCCAACCGGGGCGGGCCTCGGCCGATCGCATCGCGTTTCTATGGAAACGCCTGCGATGGGAACGAGCGCCGTGTTTGCGTTAATAAACGCAAACACCGCGTGCACTAATAATTAAATAAAGTAAAAGTCTCCTAAAGCAAACATTCCCTATACACATCAAATAAAGTACAAAAAAAAACCACCAAATCCCCCAAAAATCTGTACATAAATCGCAAACATTATGGACCCGCATGGTGAACCTTGTGAAAACAAAACCGAAAAACTAAATTTTTTTATAAAAACCCTATACAAAATGTCCCAAAAAGTGATCGGGAAAAGTTTGCGCCCAAATGATACCACGGTAGAGACAATTCAACACGGAAAAAATAACCCCTAAACCAGCTCTGTCAACCAAAATATAATGTTCCGTCACTTTCTGTAAAAAAAATATATATTTAAGGTTCACCTAGTCTAGTGATAGAAGATAATATATTTACAGTACGTGTATGGCCCCCAAAGAATACAAAAAGTAAGAAACCAGAGTTCACAATTTTATTTTCCTCCATAGATTCAAGAGTTACTAAGATCTCATCAATGAGCATGTATGACCTCTCTAAAATGAAGTATTGTAAAGTTCATCTGATTGTATCCACTAGAATGTGTACATTTTTTTGAAAAACACATTCATTTAGCCAAAAAAAAAGTTACATTTAAATTTGTACAGGATTTAGAACCCCCTTAACAAACTTCATAAAAGTTGCTTTACACCTTTGAGGGTGTTGTAGTTCTCCATAACAGGGCAATTTATGGGGTTTACCATATTTAGGCCTCTCAAAGTGACTTGAAAGCTGAGCAAGGTCCCTCAATAGCAGGATTTGGGTATTTATGAAAATGTGAAAAAATCGCACCTAAAGTTCAAAGCCTCATAACCTCCTACAAATGTCAGTATGCATAAAAGCAGACATTTGGTAAATTTTTCTATTTTTTTGCTGTTGTTATGTCTGTGTCGAAAAAAAATAGAACATTTTGAATTGAGAAAATCGAGAATTTTCCGCAAATATCTGGGGTTTTTTTTTCATAAAATTTTTTCCAAACAATGATGCACCAAAGTTGTCACGAGAAAAACAGTTTCAAAATCACTTGGATATGTAAGCATCCGGGGTTTTAGACAGTTTTTTGGCTCTCCTCGTCTAGCCGACAAAGAGGTGTGGCCTCTTGCCAAAATAACCGCGCGACACAGGAAATATTTAGAAAAATGGGGCATGTCAGAAAGGTGAAAAGTGGCTTTGGTGGCAAGAGGTTAGAGTGACAAATCCTGGGCTGTAGGAGTGGAGAGCTGTGGAAAAGTAAAGAGTAGGTATGGCCTGCATGTGCTCCATGTTTAGCCTCTTTTGTTCTTCAGTAGACTATTATGCTGAAAGGGGAGCGGCTCTGACCAGAAAAGGGGAGTGGCCTTTTCAGGGCATAAAACTGAGCTAAGGGGGTATCGGCACATATAACATGTGGATTTGATGTGTGGCAATACACAGTGTAATAAAGAGCATAGTGTGTATGGTACCACAGCACCGAAACACTTTTGCGCTTCAGATTTCTGATCCACAGCAAATAATGACATGTCATTACTGCGCATCATGGTGCAGAAGGAAACTTAGCAATGAGCACATTCTGAAATGGAGAAATTAGTGAGGGGGAAAATTGTGCGTCTGCTCGTAACATGCGCAGAAGATATCCTAGGCCTCTTTCACACTGCGTTGCACATTTTTCATCAATCAGTTTTCAGAGTTGTTCAGTGTCTCCGTTTCATGCACGTTTTCAAGCAATTTCAATGTGTTTTTCACAGTGTGAAAAGGATCAGGGTGAACTTCTTTTCTATGGGCAATTGATGCATGAAAAACGCCTGCACTCTGAGGACACATGCAAGTGTAATGCGGTTGATACCTCATAGACTTGTATGGGCGTTATGGGAGTCTGATAAACCCTGATTACAGTGGGTCAGAGTGAATGCAGGTTCTGACGTCATAAGCACGCGCAGAACACGCACATGAAAATGCAAGTGTGAAAGGGGCTTAGGGCTGATTCACACAGACATGTCCCCAAAAAATGAAAGATGTGTGACGTTTGTGTTCCCATATTGTATCGAGTACGTTAAGATAGGTTTCTAATCTATTTTTCCCTGTTGGCTGCAACATTTGAGAAAAAACAGATCACATACAGATGTCATCTGTATTCCCTCCGATTTTTTTTTTTTTTTTGCAGTCATTGACTTCTTTAGAGGTCCATGCTGCGCATGTATAAAAATAAAAATAGTGCATGCTGCAATTCTTTTCTCACTGTCTGCACATCTGTTTAAAAATACGGATGTGTGAACAGACCATTGGAATGAATGGGCCAGTATACCACCTCTTAAACGCCTGCCTGAATAAGCCCATAGAGAGCTGCAAGGAGACCAAATTTTCTGTTTAGCATTAGAACACTGAAAAATCTGGTGAAGAATAACTGTCATTCCTTATATATTCTCCCTGTAAGAAGCAGACAGATATGATGAGTCGGGAATAACTGGAGGAGCAGACTTCTGACATGGTCTGTTGTAGTCTGTAACCATGGTGACGCCTAGCTGTGCATGTGCTGTGTATGGACGGTGTTGTTGTCTCGTGTGGAGAGAGCATTAATCGGAGGAGGAGGAGACGTTGAGAGCGGGGCAGCACTTCCTGTGTGCGAGAGAGGCGGAAGGATCGTGCCTGTAGTGTAGTGAGCGTGAGTCTGTGCGCGAAGATCTGGCGGTTCCTCCCCCGTCACCACGCAGTGTGGTCTGTATCCCCGCTTCCTCCTCGTGCGCTGCTGCTGCTGCTGTGATCAATGTGAGCACAAGCTCGGGATAAACATGGCGACGTCGCTGCATGAAGGACCGACCAACCAGCTGGATCTGTGATCAGAGCGGTAAGGCCAGTGCTGGGAGCATGCACGCCAGGCTGGGCGGGGGGCTGCAGTGCGCACGTTGCAGGCGGTGATGGAGAGAGCGGGTAGGAAGTGATCACCTTGCTGTGCACGGGGAGGGCGGGGTGTTGTGCTGAGCGCTGGCAGCCGCCAACCAGGAAGTGTGCGCTTGTTGTGGCTGCCACGCTGTCTCCGCTAGGCGTGCTGCGTGTCACTGTGCACACGAGCCGCCGGCGTGCGCTTGTCAGTACACTGCTGCCTGCCAGGTGATGGGACCGCGCATACACACAGCTTATATACAAAGTCACACATGGCCCTGCGTGTTAGGACGTAGATCCGTGCGCACAGGTGCGCGACTTTAATGTCATTTCAGAGTGATTGATTAAAAAAAAATTTGCAATTTTATTTTTTATATATTATTTTAACATTTTTTTATGTAACCTTAAAAAAAACCCGTTCATAGCGGAAGCGCAGAGATCAACGGGCAGGAGGGACTTCATGATAGACAGCTGCGTGCAGCCAATCCGCTCCCGGGGATGGTTCGAAATGTGAGCGCTAACCAATAGAAATGCGTTAGCGACGGGCCGCGGGCCAATAGGCGACAGATGGCTTTGATTGGCAGCGAGGTGTGAGCTCACAATGCGATGGAATGGAGGGAAGGAAGAGATGTAAACACGGAAGTAATGGGGCGGCCGCTCAGCACCTGGGACACTTCAGCCTGTGCACACGTGAGGAGCACAGGGCCGCGGTTGTACAGTGCACCTCTGGGTAGAGAGCCCGGCAGTCATGTGTTGTGGATGGCTGCGTATTCCTCCGGGTACAGCCATGGGATACACAATAATTTGTGGATTCTGAAATAAAAAACTGTACTCATTGCCCAGCGAAAATCCATCAGATCTCAGACTTTTATTTTAACAAACGCTGCGGGAGAATGAAAGCTGAGCTCTGATTGGTTGTTGTTGAGCAACTAGTAGCGTTCTGCTTGATCATTCTATTCCTCCTATGTCTGTATGGAGAATGACTGCTGCCTTTCTCTACCCATAGCAGGCCTGATATGCAGAGGCTTAACCCTTGTAGCTCACATCACTTGTGTGCAATGGACTGGTCATCATCAAGCTGACACAGGTGTGTGCGTATGAGAAAAGAGTCCATGTGTTGGCCATGTTTTATGAGTGCATCGTGTTGATACTTACAGTTACTGACACTAGTCATCTTGAGTTCTGGTCATAAAGACAGCGGATACATGGCTGAATTTCTCTACCAATCACGGTTGTAAACAGTTCCTGAGTGATGTGTGGCAAGTAGAAACGGATCATTAATTGAGGTTGTTCAGGCTAAAACGAAGGTGTGGAATGTGAGATGACTAACTAGCAATAACTTGTACTTGCTTTGCAGTTTTGGCCAGATATTTAGTTTAGTCGCTCGAACCACAAAATACATACACTTCATAAATAAAGCTATTTAAATGTTGTACATGACAATTATTTTTGGGATATCACAACATCAGCGAAGAAGATGGAATTTGCATTACTGATGACCTTAGCAGATTTGGACAGTTCAAGCATCATCTAAATGGTACATAGTTGAGTAAAAGGTGCTGCTTTAACAGTGTTTCATTTTGGAGAGGGTGCAAAAACAGGTCTGTGTTGTTTTGAACACCACTGAAATCCTGTAACATCAAGAAGCTCAGTTCTGTTCAAGTTCTGACTACATCTTTATGGACTGATCTCTCTAAATTGGTGCAACAGTTAATAGAACAGCAGATTAGTTGTTCTAAGAGTTATAACTTGTGGTCTCCTGGACAATAGCTTTAAATTTTACATGTTTAGTATCTGAATTGCATGATACAGTAGTCCATAATATTTCTGTATGTGCTCTCTACCTATATGGAGGCTGTGCACTATATTTTATACTTTTCATTGTATGGGGAAACAGTTTTTTCAACTTTCCCAGTTCTTTCCAGCTTTTATCATGACACAGCCATCAGATAAGTGTCAGTTAAAGAGTCCTTTCAGTGTGTGTAACCTAGTTTAACCTAAGGCTATTAGGAATCGCGTGTAGTAGATCGGTTGTCTTCCATACCCCGGGTGTACTGTTAAATGTTTCCTTTTATATCTAGGAGATGTGATTGATGATTAGAGTGTTTGTAATTAGTCTTGTGTTCTGTAATCCATCAAAATTCATTTGTGGAATTGTATTCTTGGCTTTACAGTAACTATAGGAGTTCCTATATGAAGGTTGGAAGTAATGTTTAATACGCACTCCTACCTCTGCCTAAAACTCTGTGGATAAGGAATACTTGGGAAGTTGGGTGGTGGTTTGGATTTGAAGAGGATGTGTCACCCTGTAAAGCCCGCTAGGAGCTGCTTACTAAATTAAGCAGCCTCAGTGCTACCCAGATGTAGCAGTGATAAACTGGTAGTTTTACGGGAACTTCCGGTAAAATTAGCAAACACTGCAGTACATAGCGCTGTGAACACATGCACCAGCTTACAGCGGTCTGAGATATTCATGAGGGGGGCAGTCGGGGCACACCCCCTCTCCTCTGCTTCTTCCCCACATCATAGGCTGGCGTGACTGCTGGGTTCAAGTGGCCGTCATCGTCTCCTGCCCCTTATTAATACGCTGGACCGCTGTAAGTCTGATGCATGCAGATTCTTATGTGGATCTTCCACACAGATGTTTTTGCCATGTAAAAGTTGTACATACATAGTGACAATTCTATATGATGAGGTTCTGATGTTGGTGTCAATTAAATGAGCAATGTCTATTAGGAAATCCCTGTATTAAGTATGTCTATGATCTTCCAAACTTGGTATATACCCTAAGAAACAGATATTACTAGCTTAGGACAGTCTATAGGCCACTGGCACACACTGTCTGCTTAGGAATCCCTATAAACGAAGATCTGGATTGCACCAGAACAAGGTTTTGACACAATGGCTTTTCCTCTAGGGTCTTACTAGTGCGGTGGGATCTAGTGCACTACGTAGCGCTGTCACTATAGTGTTGGGGGATTATCACCTCACATTGCCTGTTTCCAGTAAACCCACAGTTTCCGCAATCCCCTCTAGCTCTAGACTGTGTGTTGTCCTAAAGGCTACAGTAGGCACAAGTGACATGTCAGGGCCCCATTCCCCAGCCGGGTGTGAAGGGTTACTCATGAAGCTCGTTCCTGTCGCTTCCTATAGACCTGGAGCCAGTGACATTTGTCCTTTCTGGCAGTTCAGATGTTACATAGAGAGTGGATACCTCTAACCTGATCGGTGTGCAGCAATGTGTAACTTTTCTCACTTGTTGATAGATGAGGTTGTTATTGATTAACGGGCGGCAGTGTTGTGGCACACAAAGACATTTCGGTTGTGGTTCTCCTGCATTAGTGCAGTGCAGGTAGTTTCAGTATTGTTTCCCTTTTGTGTAAAGCTGCAGCTTAGACATCGGGTCAAGTTTACTCCATAAATGGAGCAGGTGAGTGTCTGGATTGGCACATTCCTTGGCTCCTCCTCCCTCTCGCCCGGCATTGTCATATCCATAGAAACACCCACTAGTGACTGATTACCCGCAGCAGCTTGCTATTCTTGGCCGCTGCCAAATGTGACCGCTTTTTCTTTTACTCTTTGTTTCGTGTTGTGGTGTGAGATCTTCTGGGCAGAATTCAGACCGTTTTCACGCTTTGTGTCCAATTGGGACATTACATTTTGTTGTAGGTTTTGCTTGCAGCATTATTTATTTTATTTTTTCCTCAGTAGACCATGTATGGTGTGACTTTATAATTTAATGTACGAAGACGGAGCAGAGCAGAGCACAGCCTAACATTGGGTGCCTCCACACGTTCAGTTTTCAGTTGTAGTTTTTAATGCCAAACCAGTAATGGACCAAAAATAGGAAGAGGAGGAGCAGCACCTGTCAATTATTTGTCTCACCCATTATGATCCACATCTGCTTTTGGCTTCAAAAACTGCACCTAAAAAACTGAACGTGTGGACGCACCCTTGTTTATTAATTTGTAAACACTAACAAAAGGAATTTTTTTCATTGTTTGATGTCTTTGAGGCACACTGATATATTGCACTTCTTCTCTTGTCTCGGCAAACATTAAGTGCCCCTGTGTTTGGTGGACATGCATGTTCTTCTCTGGTCAGCACTTAATCAGATAGGATCAGCCATAGAGAGGAGAGTTCCTCAGCCTCTAGTCATTGGGTCTGTGTCTGCTTTAGATAGTTGTGCAGGAGGCATATGAAAGGGTCACCTAAAGATGGCTCAGGCAGCGCTCGCTGCAGACTTGGAAGGGATCAGCTGTGAGCACATAGCCATACATGGCCAGAGGAATTGGAGATGGCACCTTGTACAGGAGTGGATGGGGGGGTATCAGGTGCTGGGCCGGTGGCATACTTTTAACAACATTTTAGAGATTTGTCACAAAATACACCATGTCCTCCCCTGTACATCCAATTACACAGTATTCAGCCTGCTCCCAATGTGATGTATTTCTCCCCTGACTGGGCATTGTAGTCTCTCTGACAGGAATGTTGATTGCTTATCGGTTACCTGGAAGAGGTAGATTTGTTGTATCATTTCCGGTTTCTTTCTTGCCTCAGCTGCTCCCATAGTATGCAGTGTAGGAGTCTAACCTCTTACATCAGCTCTGGTTAAGGTCAATAAACAATGAAGCACAATAGAAGTGGTGTTTCTGCTCGTGACGTGTGTACATGCAATATATGTTACTCAAACCGCTAAGGCTTCAGATGACAAATACAGATTTCTCATTCAGCGGGAGCTCTTGTGATGCTTTATTATATTGTGATGCAATGAAATGAGTAGGGCTTTAGTGAATTTTGACTTTTTAACTAATAAAAAGTCACAAGTGGTGAAACCAGTTCCTGTGTTGTTCCTGAAAAGTTGTATTCATCTGCTGCATATCTGGATTCACATTAAAATCTATCTTGATGACACAAATTGATGTAACTGCAATGATACATTCTCACCCCAGTGTCTTAACTTCTAAAGAACTGGAAGCAGTTGTTGTTTGTGGTCAGAAGTAATTGCAGCCTCAACTCCTCTGACTTCACTAGAAGCTCATTTGCAGTTCCAGCGCTGCCCACTATACAGGGAACGGAGCTGGACTTCCTGTGGATAGGTATCAGTACATAGTACTATAGGTTATCAGTGCATTTCCCAGTCTGAGGTCGTGGATAAGATTTTAAGATGGTTATCAGATTTTATCCCATTTAATTATCAGACCCCTTATTTAGGGTATGCAATGTCCTTTGTAGAATTCCTATTTTATATGATTACTATACAACTTTACCGATTTTAAAAATAATCTGAGTCGTGTGAAAATGAGCAGAGTTGAGCTCATATTGCTGAGAATAGTCAAGTTTAGAGAACACATTGGGAGTGTTTCTATCTTGGGGTATATAGTACCTAGAAACAAAGCTTTGGGGCTCCTGTTTAAAGAACCTCATCTTCAGATACATCAGGTTTGTTTGTGAGCTACAAACCAAGATGTAAGTAGCTAAAGACATAGTTTGAAATGCGAGATGCAAATAAAGATTAGTGTCCGCTTAGTTTTTAAAGCCATGTTATGTGACTTGTCTTGCTGCAGACTGCTCAGCTCTGGCCCCCACTTTTGTGTCCTGTATAGCTCCCTCCTCCCCTAACTGATGTCAATCTGCTGTACAGGAGCCACAAAGGGGGGACAAGAGCTGAGCATAGACAAGTTACATGTTGTTTTTTGAAATGCATTCAAACCAAAGCCCAACCCCTGGGACAAAGAGGTTTATGTAGGTGCAAGTAAGTTAACACAAAATTATATTGGTATGCAAATGCTGGGAGAAAGTAGAAAGGTATCTTTGTTATACGAAGTAAGGGCTTCTGTCACCTGTCATTAGTGAAAAGAAGGTCCTTGGTGACAGGTCCCTTTAAACTTCCACATGGCACAGATGCTCGGATTGCAAAAACTTGTAGGTCTTGGGCTATTTCATCACACCATGCTGCAGTCCTGAAGGCTGATGTAGAAGGAAGTGCATTAATTCATCAGCACAGTGAAAGATTCCCTTGATTAATACATTCATTACCCTCATAGATTGGGCGTTGTGGGTACAACTACAATGACACTGCCTGTGGTTTATAGTTTATGGATGTTGAAAGTAGCTTTACAGGGCTGCATGTTGGATTTGTATTTCAGAAGATGAACATGTTTCTGGCTGTAATAGAATCTTTAATGCACCTTGTATATGTAGATGCCGTCTGTAATGAGAGTATTTCTTGTATTCCCAGTTGAGCGTCTGTACACAGCAGCAATGTTCACTGCACAGACAAGACCATTGAGGCAGCGGAGGCTCTTCTACATATGGGATCTCCCACCATCCTAGAGATTCCAGGAGTCCAGGTAAATACGTAAAGATATTTCTTCAAGAATGGGCATCAGCTAGGATGGCGCCGCAGCGGATGGCAATGAGAGAGTTTGCTCATTTCCATATGACTGGGTTGTCTCCAAAGATGACCTGCAGTCTTAGCTTTCATAGTTTCATATGTTTTAAAGTTTAAGGTAAAAAAAAGTACCGGATAAGTTGATAGTTCCAAAGTGCCTCCAACTTCTTACAGAGAGAGGTGTTTTTTTTTCTATCTGATTCAAGGAAACCTACAGTGTGGCAGCAGCAGCCTCTCTCGCATTATCTATAGAAAAGTGTAAAGTCCTTAGCTCATTATGGTTTACATGAATAGCCATAGTCTCAGCAGCCTAGAGCCCTTTGTTAGATTCAGTAGCTGTGGTGACATAAACTTGTATATGAATATAATTTGTCTTGTATTACAGTAGAGGTTGTAACATACCACCATGTGTGTCCACACCAGAGTTATCCATTGCTGCCATGAGGCAGACGTATTCACGGAGACGGTTAGTGGAAGTGTCCACTGAAGGACTCTGAGCGATGGATTCCTCCCCTATCCCAATATCTCGAGCTGGAGAGCCCATGAAAAGAAAAAGGTAAATTATACACCACTGCTGTGGACCTATACAATCCGGTCTGGAAGATGAGTAGTGATAACGCTCTTCTATCTTTATACTAATAGCAAGCTGGCCGTAAACCAAAGATGCAGGCAGCCTACGTTTCCCAATGGTTCTCCAGATTTGGGAAATAAGAGAAGAACCCCGGAAGGAAAAGGTAACATTTGTGTTTACAGTATTTTATCTTAATACCTCTAGCAGAGCGATGATCAGTTGGATATGCTTGAGCTAATTAAAGGGATCTTGTCAATATCGCGATTATTTTAGATTGTGCTTGCATATGCCTAATGGCTGAACAATAAAGCAGGTCTCTTTATTGGCACCCCTTAGAACGCTCCATTGAAAAATAGAATCTGTGCCATGTGAACTGTGACACTGATTCCTACTGAAGACAATAGAGCAAGAGAACGAGTCCTTTTTAGGATTCATCCTCAAAAACACAGGGTTACAATCGTCCAGTTATGGTGCTTCCCATATATTCCCTATCAAAACACTTAACACTTATTTTAAGAAATATGCATATGGAAAAGTCTGATTCACAAGTCCTCGGTTTTCTTGTCTCTAGGAAATACGACTTACCTTGGGAGTCCTCTTAGACTTGCTTCAGGATAAGAACACTTGCCCCAGATACATAAGTGGACGCAAAGGGAGCAAGCCTCTTCAAGCTGTGGATTCTAAAGCCGTTTCTAAACTCTGGGGCAAACACAAGAACAAGCCAGACATGAACTATGAGACTATGGGAAGAGCTTTAAGGTAACCAGGAAGCAGCCCTACAGACCAGTGCATAACTCTGATTTCTTGTAGTATCTTGTTAGTCTTTTGTTATCTTCACTCCATGTTTGGTCGTAAGTTGATTATGATAATACAGGTTATTTGGTGCAGCAACTATCTACATACATTTATCCTGCTAAGTCATATATAAAAGTAGATAACACGATCTCCAGGGTTCTACCCAACAGATATAAAACGGCTAACAGATCCCCTTTCTGTGTACTGCAGCACGTTTTACATTATTCTTGTAGAGCCATGTTATTTTCTATTTTTTTTACTTCAGGATAACTATATCAAAGAGGAAAGGACACGAAAAAAAAGCTGAGACAAGAACGTATCAACGTCACATCTAACCTACACTCTCCCCTATCAATCATCATTCCCTTCCCATACTTCTCTATAGAGCTGCCCCAAACTGACTAGCGGTGTCCCACCCCCCTTTAGCTCCGAGACGCCCCATAACCCCAACCCCCCCCCCTCGCTAACCACACTTGCTGTATACATAAGTTCCATGCCTAACTCCTTCCCCCCCTCCCGACCTCCCTACCCCCCTTCCAATTACCCTCACCCAATCCCATTCCTCCCTCTCCCGTCTCTAGCAACTCAACCCCGCACCATTCGCACCAAACCTACCCACGCGTATCTACCAACCCTCACCATGTACCATTCACGGCTCCCTCATACCCCCTTCCAATCCGCCGCGTTATCCTACTCTCTTTTCGCCACCCCACTGCCCCTTCCCCCCCCGCCACCATGTATCTCGAAAAGCAACCCTATCCCATACGACCCAGACTACACTCCAACCAAACTCATAACCTTTATACGACCAGCTCACAGGAGGGTTCCTACTTCTCTTCTTGGTTCTACTCTACAAACCCCTATCCATCACTCAAATGAAGCTTAGGCTTTCCTATCACGCAACACGTTACAGAGAGGGGTGTTGTTGGTCCCCCCCCTTCTTGCCAATTCACTCACCCTATCCACCCTATCACTCCTGCCCATCGTACACCCATCCCCTCAAAGCACTCCTTCCCCTTCTTTCAGATTCACCTCTCTCCCTCCGTGCACCACGAACCGCCTAACACCACCCGTCATTAGTCCCCTACCATATCTATCCGATCCCGTCTCCTAAGTGCACCAAGTCCCACTCCTCACTCTATCGCTCTCCCCCCTATCCTACGAGACCCGTCCTTCCCTTCCCTTCCTTTGTTATTGTTCCCCCTTTACCCACCCCTCCCCATTATTTTCTCTTTCTACCCTCACTCTAACTTTCCAGGAAGGATAGGTAGAAGAAGGATAGTAGAAAGGAGCATTAATAAAGCCAAGGAGCCAGTTAAGTGAAACAACTCGAAATGGGTAGAGGAAGCCATTCATTAAAAAAGCCATTAATTAAAGCCAATTATTATTATTAGAGAGAAGGTGGTTAGTTAGAAGAGCCATTTTAAAAGTGAAGCCATTAAATAAGAGCCCATTTTAAAATGTTAATTATGTAGAAGGAGCCATAAAAAGTGTTGAAAAAAATTATGACGAAGAAACGAAATTTAAAATAAAGAGAGGCGTGGTTACACAAATCCAGCCCGGGCGGGCAGCCAGTAGGGAGAAGAAGGGTCAGTCCCACTCAACTCAAAAGTGTTCACAATTGAATTTTTGTTCAGGGTCACAATGAATTTTTTTTTCGAGACTTTTTGTTTGCACTCTTTTTCCTTTTTATATCTTGTGTAAAAAAGTAGGTGGGTAAACTGCCTCCAAAATATCTTGGTGTGATATTGAGGGCCCAACATCAGAACATGGAACGTTAGAACCTTAACAGCTTCTGATCGACTCCCCTTGTCGTGTTGTGACATCATAATGGACAGTCAGTCTTGCTTAGATACCTCTCATGCGCAAATGTTGTACATATGTTGACATCCATTCAGGAATGTTTGTGTCTGTGAGTACTGTTTGTGTGGTGATATTAGACAGTAAGTACTTACCTTACCAGTACATGGCGTTACATCCCGGCGGTCTTATTGGCCTATCCTATAGATGACCTGCTCCTCTACCTCTGTAATTGTGTTACATGGCAGAATGAGGATACTGCTTGGTCCTTATACAGAGACCAGATGGCCGGCCATTCCATCATCATGTTTATCTACCACATCATCTTCTTTGTTTTAAAAACAAGCAGCTGCCGCCCCCTCCCCCTTAAACTAGATTTACTACAAACATACACAAAGATACCATCACAAGCCTCATGGGAACATGTGTTGTGTTGTTAGGGGTGTGCATCACTTGACTATAGATTTATACACCCCGTCCATCTATTTCCTCAATTAATAATTTCTTCCTTATGTTCAATTGTTGGCCATGTCGCCCCAAACTACAGATACCATTTAGACACGTGTTTCCCTCTTCTGGTACCCCCCCCTGCATCGATGAGATTTAGAAGGAGAGGTTGGACTCCTTGTTACTTTTGGTTTTTGGATTGCGTGCCCCCCGTGCATTCTTTTTATCCCCCCTGCCCCCCCCGGTGTTTCCCCCTTGTCGCTCCCCCCCTCGGTCGTGGCCCGTGTTTTACTTTTTGGTGGATGCGGGGATATAAAATTCGACCTTTAGAATTCCCTCTCCTCCTTTCTTTTTTTTCCTTACCGAATTTCCCTCTTCCTTAGTCTACACTATTCTAAGTAAGAATGAATTCACACCAACCCAAACCTATTCTCGTTTATTTAGTAGCAGGACGCTATTTCCCTTCCCCACCTATCCTTTTTCATTACCCCAGTTTGATTCGATTGATCCGCGATCTCGCGCCCACCGGGAACGAGCCGCCGGTGTTTTGCGTTAAATAAACGCAAAACACCGCGTCACTAATAAATTAAATAAAGTAAAAGTCTCCTAAAAGCAAACATTCCCTATACACATCAAGTAAAGTACAAAAAAAACAACCAAATCCCCCAAAAATCTGTACAATAAATCACAAACATTATTGGACCCGCATGGTGAACATTGTGAAAACAAAAACCAAAAAACGTAATTTTTTTTAATAAAAACCCTATACAAAATGTTCCAAAAAAGTGATCGGGAAAAGTTTGCGCCAAAATGATACCACGGTTAGAGACAATTCACGTAAAAAATAACCCCTAAACCAGCTCTGTCAACCAAAAATATTAATGTTCCGTCACTTTCTGTAAAAAAAATATATATTTAAGGTATCACCATAGTCCTAGTGATAGAAGATAATATATTTACAGTACGGTGTATGGCCCCCAAAGAATACAAAAAGTAAGGAAACCAGAGTTCACAATTTTATTTTCCTCCATAGATTCAAGAGTTACTAAGATCTCATCAATGAGCTTATGACCTCTCTAAAATGAAGTATTTGTAAAGTTCATCTGATTGTATCCACTAAGAATGTGTACATTTTTTTGAAAAACACATTCATTTAGCCAAAAAAAAAGTTACATTTCAAATTTGTACAGGATTTAGTTTAACCCCCTTAACAAACTTCATAAAAGTTGCTTTACACCCTTTGAGGGGTGTAGTTTCCATAACAGGGCAATTTATGGGGTTTTACCATTATTTAGGCCTCTCAAAGTGACTTGAAAGCTGAGCAGGTCCCTCAATAGCATGATTTTGGGTACCGTATATTCCGGCTTATAAGACGACCTGGTGTATAAGACGACCCCCCTTCTTATAGATGTTAAGATATATTCGCCGTAATAGACTACCCCTTTTCCAACGCATACAAAAACCGAGTAAAAAAAACAAAAAAAAAAACAGATTTGATTTACTGGTCCTTTTTTTTTATTAATTAAATTCTTATTGCATGCAGGTATATACAGTTAAAACTGTCGCTCATAAACATAAGGCATACAGCAACAACATTCCAGTCCATTTACTGTAAATGTTACCATACTGTACCTTAAATTTTTATTTATTAAATATTCCATGCCATGTACTCAGAAGCGGGAAAAAAATTCCAAAATGCAATGAAAATGGTGAAAACAAAGCATTTGCGCCATTTTTGTGGGCTTGGATATACGTCTTTCACTGAGCGCCCCAAATGACATGTCTACTTATTCTTTGGTGGTATGATCAGGGAATACCCAAATTTGTATAGGTTTTTTAATGTTTTCTTAAATTTTACAAAAATGAAAACCTCCTGTACAAAAATTATTGTTTGTTGATTTTGCCCACTTCTGCGCTAATAACTTTTTATACGTTGGTGTACGGAGCTGTGGGTGGTGTAATTTTTGCGAAATTTGATATTATTTTCAATTATATCATTTTTAGGACTGTATGACCTTTTGATCACTTTTTATAGATTTTTTATATATTTTGACTTTGGGCGCTATTTTCACTTACGGGGTGTAAACGCATTGAAAAACCGTTATATTTTGATAGATCGGGCATTTCGGACGCGGCAATACTGATCTGTTTATGATTTTACTGTTTATTTATAGTTCTAGGAAAGGCGGGGTGATTTGAAATTTAGTTTTGTTTTATTATAATTTTTTTTTAACTTTTTTTTTATTTTTCTTTTATTTTTCAGACATCCCCTAGGGTATTTTAACCTAGGTGTTGTCTGATCGATCCTATCATTACAGGCGGTCCCCTACTTAAGGACACCCGACTTACAGACAACCCATAGTTACAGACAGACCCCTCTGACCTCTGATTAAGCTTTCTGAAGCTTACGATATCCCAGACTGCATAATATCGTAAGGTGTCTGTAATGAAGGCTTTATTGATATCCTTGGTCCCTTACAGCAAAAAAATGTTTAAAACTCCAAATGTCACTGGGGCCAAAATTTTTTTGTCTGGATCTACAATTACAAAATATACAGTTCGACTTACATACAAATTCAATTAAGAACAAAACTCCAGACCCTATCTTGTACGTAACCCGGGGACTGCCTGTACTGCCATACTACAGTATGGCAGTATATGGGGATTTCCTCTCATTCATTACAATGTGCTATCAGCACATTGTAATGAAGGGGTTTAACAAAATAGCCTGGAGATGGAGATGGATCGCCGCCCCTGATACGTCACGGCGCGGCGATCCCAGGTAAGATGGCGGCACCCAGTGCCGCTATCTCTTTGAGGCTTGCCGGCAGCTTTGCCGCCAGCCCACGCTGTGAAACACCCGTAGACCGATCGCAAGGTGTACCGGTAAGCCTTTGCTGCAATATGCGGCAAAGACTTACCGGCTATGGAGAGGGTCTCAGCGTGTGAGCGTATAGACGACCCCCAGACCAGACAGAAGATTTTTCTGTCTTCAAAAGTCGTTTTTACGCCGGAATATATGGTATTTATGAAAATTGTGAAAAATCGCACCTAAAGTTCAAAGCCTCATAACCTCCTACAAAAATGTCAGTATGCATAAAGCAGACATTTGGTAAATGTTTTTTTTTTTTTGCTGTTATGTCTGTGTCGAAAAAGTAGAACATTTTTGAATTGAGAAAATCGAGAATTTTCCGCAAATATCTGGGGTTTTTTTTTTCATAAAATTTTTTCCAACTAACATGATGCACAAAGTTGTCACGAGAAAACAGTTTCAAAATCACTTGGATATGTTAAAGCATTACCGAGGGTTTTAGACAGTTTTTTGGCTCTCCTACGTCTAGCTCGACAAAAGAGGTGTGGCCTCTTGCCAAAAATACCGCGACACAGGACATATTTGAAACAATGGGGCATGTCAGAAAGGTGAAAAGTGGCTTTGGTGGCAAGAGGTTAGAGTGACAAATACTGGGCTGTAGGAGGAGTGGAGAGCTGTGGAAAAAGTAAAGCAGTAGGTATGGCCTGCATGTGCTACATGTTTAGCCTCTTTTTGTGTTCTTCAGTAGATATATATGCTGAAAGGGGAGCGGCTGACCAGAAAAGGGGAGTGGCCTTTTCAGGGCATAAAACTGAGCTAAGGGTATCGGCACATATAACATGTGGATTTGATGTGTGGCAATACAGTGTAATGAAGTAGCATAGTAGTGTATGGTACCCACAGCGCAGAAACACTTTTGCGCTTCAGATTTTTGATCCACAGCAAATAAGTGACACGTCATTACTGCGCATCATGGTGCAGAAAGGAAACTTAGCAATGCAGCACATTCTGATAATGGAGAAATTAGTGAGGGGGGAAATTGTGCATCTGCTCTGTAACATGCGCAGATACTCCTAGGCCTCTTTCACACTTGCGTTGCACATTTTTCATCAATCAGTTTTCAGAGTTTGTTCAGTGTCTCCGTTTTTCATGCACGTTTTCAATGCAATTTCAATGTGTTTTTCACACGTGTGAAAAGGACTCAGGAGTGAACTATCTTTTCTATGGCAATTGATGCATGAAAAATGCCTTGCACTCTGAGACACATGCAAGTGTAATGCGTTTTTGATGCATCTCCATAGACTTGTATGGTGCGTTATTCGGAAGTCTGAAAAAACCCTGATTACAGTGGGTCAGAGTGAAATGCAGGTTCTGCACGTCATAAGCACGCGCAGAACACGCACATGAAAATGCAAGTGTGAAAGGGGCCTTAGGGCTGATTCACACAGACATGTCCCCAAAAAATGAAGATGTGTGACGTCTGTGTTCAGTCCATATTGTATCTGAGTACGTTAAGATAGGTTTCTAATCTATTTTCTTCCCTGTTGGCTGCAACATTTGAGAAAAAAACAGATCACATACAGATGTCATCTGTATTCCCTCCGATTTTTTTTTTTTTTTTTTGCAGTTCCATTGACTTCTTTAGAGGTTCATGCTGCGCATGTAATAAAAAAATAGTGCATGCTGCAATTCTTTTCTCACTGTTTGCACATCTGTTTAAAAATACGGATGTGTGAACAGACCATTGGAATGAATGGGCCAGTATACGCACCTCTTAAACGCCTGCCTGAATAAGCCCATAGAGAGCTGCAAAGGAGACCAAATTTTCTGTGTAGCATTAGACACTGAAAATCTGGTGAAGAATAACTGTCATTCCTTTATATATCTCTCCCTGTAAGAAAGCAGACAGATATGATTGAGTCGGGGAATAACTGGAGGAGCAGACTTCTGACATGGTCTGTTTGTAGTCTGTAACCATGGTGACGCCTAGCTGTGCATGTGCTGTGTAGGACGGTGTGTCTCGTGTGTGAGAGACGCATGTAATCGCAGGGGGAGGAGGAGACGTGAGAGCGCGGGCAGCACTTCCTGTGTGCGGAGAGGCGGAAGGATCGTGCACTGTAGTGTAGTGAGCGCTGAAGTTTTCCTGTAGGCTGCTGCGGAAGGATCTGGCGTGTCTCCTCCCCCCGTACACACGCACTGTGTGTCTGTATCCCCGCTTCCTCCTCTGTGCTGCTGCCGCTGCTGCTGTGACTCAATGTGAAGCACAAGCTCCGGGATAAACATGGCGACGTCGCTGCATGAAGGACCGACCAACCAGCTGGATCTGCTGATCAGAGCCGGTAAGGCCAGTGCTGGGAGCATGCACCGCCAGGCCGGGGGGGTGGGCTGCAGCTGCGCACGTTGCAGGCGGTGATGGAGGACGCGGTAGGAAGTGATCACCTTGGCTGTGCACGGCGGAGGCCGGGGTGTTGTGCTGAGCGCTGGCAGCCGCCAACCAGGAAGTGTGCGCTTGTTGTGTGCTGCCACGCTGTCTCCGCTAGCGCTGCCTGCTTGTCACTGTGCACACGAGCCGCCGGCGTGCGCTTGTCATGTACACTGCTGCCTGCCAGGTGATGGGCACCGCGCATACACACAGCTTATATACAAAGTCACACATGGGCCCTGCGTGTAGGACGTAGATCCGTGCGGCACAGGTGCGCGGATTTTAATGCTCATTTCAGGAGTGATTGATTTAAAAAAAAAAATTGCAATCTTTTTATTTTTTATATATTATTTTAACATTTTTTTATGTAACCTTAAAAAAACCCGTTCATAGCGGAAGCGCAGAGATCAAACGGGCAGGAGGGACTCATGATAGACAGCTGCGTGCAGCCAATCCGCTCCCGGGGATGGTTCGAAATGTGAGCGCTAACCAATAGAAATGCGTTATAGCGGACGGGCCGCGGGCCAATAGGCGCACAGGATGGCTTTGATTGGCAGCGGAGTGTGAGCTCACAATGCGGATGGAATTGGAGGGAAGAGAAGAGATGTAAACACGGAAGTAATGGGCGGCCGCTCAGCACCTGGGACACTTCAGCCCTGTGCACACGTGAGGAGCACAGGAGCCGCGGTGTACAGTGCACCTCTGGGTAGAGAGCCCGGCAGTCATGTGTTGGTGGATGGCTGCGTATTCCTCCGGGAACAGCCATGGGATACACAATAATTTGGGGATTCTGAAATAAAACTGTACTCATTGCCCAGCGAAATCAATCAGATCTCAGCTTTTATTTTAATAACAGCTGCGGGAGAATGAAAGCTGAGCTCTGATTGTCTTGAGCAACTAGAGCAGTTCTGCTCTGATCATTCTGATCTCCTCCTATGTCTGTATGGAGAATGACTGCTGCTTTCTCTACCCATAGCAGGCCTGATATGCAGAGGCTTTAACCCTTGTAGCTCACATCACTTTGTGCATGGACTGGTCATCATCAAGCCTGACACAGGTGTGTGCTATATGAAGAAATAGAGTCCATGTGTTGGCCATGTTCTTATGAGTGCATCGTGTTGATACTGTACAGTATACTGACACTAGTACATCTTGAGTTCTGGTCGTAAAAGACAGCGGATACATGGACTGAATTTCTCTCACCAATCACGGCTTGTGAACAGTTCCTAAATGTGATGTGTGGCAAGATAGAAACGGAATCATTAAAATTGAGGCTTGTTCAGGCTAAAACGAAGGTCTGGAATATGAGATGACATACTAGCTAATAACTGGTACTTGCTTTGCAGTTTTGGCCAGATATTTATGTTTAGTCGCTCGAACCACAAAATACATACACTTCATAAATAAAAGCTTATTTAAATGTGTGCATGACAATTATTTTTGGGATATCACAACATCAGCGGAAGAAGAATGGGAATTTGCATTAGCTGATGACCCTTAGCAGATTTGGACAGTTCAAGCATTCATAATAGGTACATAGTTTGAGTAAAAGGTGCTGCTTTAATACAGTGTTTCATTTTTGAGAGGGTGCAAAAACAGTTCTGTGTGTTTTTGAACACCACTGAAATCCTGTAAATCCTCAAGAAGCTACAGTTCTGTTCAAGTTCTGACTACATCTTTATGGACTGATCTCTCTAATATTTGGTGCAAACAGTTAATAGAACAGCAGATTAGTTGTTCCAAGAGTTATAACTTGTGGTCTCCTGGGACAATAGCTTTAAATTTTACCTGTTTAAGTATCTGAATTGCATGATACAGTAGTCCATAATATTTCTGTATGTGCTCTCTACCTATATGGAGCTGCTGAACTATATTTTATACTTTTCATTGTATGGGGAAACAGTTTTTTCAACTTTTCCCAGTTCTTTCCAGCTTTTATCATGACACAGCCATCAAGATAAGTGTCAGTTTAAAGAGTCCTTTCAGTGTTGTAACCTAAGGCTATTAGGAATCGCTGTAGTAGATCAGGTTGTCTTCCATAGCCCCGGGTTGTACTGTTAAATTGTTTTCCTTTTTACATCTAGGAGATGTGATTGATATTAGAGTGTAATTAGTCTTGTGTACTGTAATCCATAAATTCACTTGTGGGAATTGTATTCTTGGCTTTACAGTAACTATAGGATTTCCTATATGAAGGTTGGAAGTAATGTTTAATAACGCACTTCTCTATGGCCTAAAACTCTATGGATAAGGAATACTTGAGGAAGTTGGGTGGTGGTTTGGATTTTGAAGAGAACGTGTCACCCTGTATAAGCCCGCTAGGAGCTGCTTACTAAATTAAGCAGCTCCTAGTGCTACCCAAGATGTAGCAGTGATAAACTGGTAGTTTTACGGGAACCTTCCGGTAAAATTAGCAAACACTGCAGTACATAGCGCTGTGAACACTGCACCAAGCTTACAGCGGTCTGACGTATTCATGAGGGGGCAGTTCGGGGCACACCCCTCTCCTCTGCTTCTTCCCCACATCATAGGCCGGCGGTGACTGCTGGGCTTCAAGTGGCCGTCATCGTCTCCTCGCCCCCTTATTAATACGCTGGACCGCTGTAAGTCTGATGCATGCAGATTCTTTATGTGGATCTTCCACACAGATGTTTCTTTGCCATGTAAAAGTTGTACATACATAGTGACAAATTCTATATGTATGAGGTTCAGTGATGTTGGTGTCAATTAATATGAGCAATGTCTATTAGGAAATCCCTGTATTAAGTATGTCTATGATCTGTTCCAAACTTGGTATATACCCTAAGAACAGCTATTTACTAGCTTAAGGACAGTCTATAGGCCACTGGCACACACTGTCTGCTTATGGAATCCCTATAAACGAAGATCTGGATTGCACCCAGAACAAGGTTTTGACACAATGGCTTTTCCTCTAGGGTCTTACTAAGTGCGGTGGATCTAGTGGCACTACAGTAGCGCTGTCACTAATCGTGTTGGGGGATTATCACCTCACATTGCCTGTTTCCAGAAATAAACCCACAGTTCCTGCATCTCCCTCTAGCTCTAGACTTGTGGTTGTCCTAAAGGCTTACAGTAGGCACAAGTGACATGTCAGGGCCCCATTCCCCAGCCGTGTGTGAAGGTGTTACTCAATGAAGCTCGTCCTGTCGCTTCCTATAGACCTGGGCACAGTGACATTTGTCCTTTCTGGCAGTTCAGATTGTTACATAGAGAGTGGATACCTCTAACCTGATCGGTGCAGCAATGCTGTAACTTTTCTCACTTGTTGATAGATGCAGGTTGTTATTGATATAACGGGCGGCAGTGTATGTGGCACAAAGTAACATTTCGGCTTGTGGTTCTCCTGCATTAGTACAGTGCAGGTAGTTCAGTATTGTTTCCCTTTTGTGTAAAGCTGCAGCTTAGACATACGGGTCACGTTTACTCCATAAATGAGCGCAGTGTGAGTGTCTGGATTGGCACATTCCTGGCTCCTCCTCCCTCTCGCCTGGCATTGTCATATCCATAGAAACACCCACTAGTGACTGATTACCCGCAGCAGGCTTGACTATTCTTGGCCGCCTGCCAAATGTGACCGCTTTTTCTTTTTAACTCTTTGTTATCGTGTTGGTGGTGTGAGATCTTCTCCGGGCAGAATTCAGCCGTTTTCACAGCTTTTGCTGCTCAGATTGGGACATTACATTTTGTTGTAGGTTTTGCTTGCAGCATTATTTATTTTATTTTTTCCCTCAGTAGACCCCATGTATGGTGTGACTTTATAATTTAATGTATGAAGACGGAGCAGAGCACAGCCTAACATTTGGGGTGCCTCCACACGTTCAGTTTTTCAGTTGTAGTTTTTAATGCCCAAACCAGGAATGGACCAAAAATAGGAAGAGGAGGAGCAGCACCTGTCAATTATTTGTCTCAACCCATTATGATCGACATCTGCTTTTGGCTTCAAAAACTGCACCTAAAAAACTGAACGTGTGGACGCACCCTTGTTTATATAATTTGTAAACACTAATAAAGGAATTTTTTTCATTGTTTGATGTCTTTGAGGCACAACTGATATATTGCACTTCTTCTCTTTTGTCTCGGAAACATTAAGTGCCCCGTGTTTGGTGACATGCATGTTCTTCTCTGGTCAGACTAAAAATCAGATAGGATCCAGCCATAGAGAGGAGAGTTCCCTCAGCCTCTAGTCATTGGGTCTGGTCTGCTTTTAGATAGTTGTGCAGGAGGCATATGAAAGGGTCACCTAAAGATAGGCTCAGGCAGCGCTCGCTGCAGACTTGGAAGGGATCAGCTGTGAGCACATAGCCATACATGGACAGAGGAATTGGAGATGGCACCTTGTACAGTGAGTGGATGGGGGGTAGCAGGTGCTGGGCCGGTGGCATTACTTTTATACACATTTTAGAGACTTTGTCACAAAATACACCTATTTCCCCCCTCTGTACATCCAATCACACAGTATTCAGCCTGCTCCCAATGCTGATGTATTTCTCCCTTGACTGGGCATTGTAGTCTCTCTGACAGGAATGTTGATTGCTTATCGCTTACTTGTGAATGGGGTAGATTTGTTGTATCATTTCCGGTTTCTTTCTTGTCCCCAGCTGCTCCCATAGTATGCAGTGTAGGAGGTCTAACCTCTTACACACAGCTCGGGTTACAGGTCAATAAACAATGAAGCACAACTAGAAGTGGTGTTCTGCTCGTGACGTGTGTACATGCAATATATGTTACACAAACCGCTAAAGGCTTCAGATGACATACAGATTTCTCATTCAGCGGGAGCTCTTGTGATGCTTTATTATAGTGTCTAAGACCGCTTGATGAGTGTGATGCATGAAATGAGTAGGGCTTTAGTGAATTTTGACTTTTTAACTAATAAAAAAGTCACAATGTGGTGAAACCAGTTCCTGTGTTGTTCCTGAAAAGTTGTACTTCATCAATCTGTTTGCATATCTGGATTCACATAAAATCTATCTTGATGACACAAAATTGATGTAACTGCAATGATACATTCTCACCCCAGTGTCTTAACTTCTAAAGAACTGGAAGCAGTTGTTGTTTGTGGTCAGAAGTAATTGCAGCCTCAACTCCCTTTGACTTCACTAGAAGCTCATTTGCAGTTCCCAGCGCTGCCCACTATACAGGGAACGGAGCTGGACTTCCTGTGGATAGGTTATCAGTACATAGTACATAGGTTATCAGTGACATTTCCAGTTCCAGTCTGGATAAGATTTTAAGATGGTTATCAGATTTTATCCCATTTAATTATCAGCCCCCTTATTTAGGGTATGCAATGTCCTTTGTAGAATTCCCTATTTTATATGATACTATACAACTTTACCGATTTTAAAAATAATCTGAAGTCGTGTGAAAATGAGCAGAGTTGAGTCATATTTGCCTGAGAATAGTCAAGTTTAGAGAACACATTGGGAGTGTTTCTATCTTGGGGTATGTAGTACCTAGAAACAAAGCTTTGGGGCTCATGTTAAAGAACCTCATCTTTCAGATACATCAGGTTTGTTTTTGTGAGCTACAGAACCAGAGATGTAAGTAGCTAAAGACATAGTTTGAAATGCGAGATGCAAATAAAGATCTAGTGTCCGCTTAGTTTTTAACAGCCAGTTATGTGACTTGTCTGTGCTGCAGACTGCTCAGCTCTTGGCCCCCACTTTTGTGCTCCTGTATAGCTCCTCCCTCCCCTACTGATGTCAGTCTGCTGTACAGGAGCACAAAGGTGGGGGACAAGAGCTGAGCATAGACAAGTTACATGTTGTTTTTTGAAATGCATTCAAACCAAAGCCCAACCCCTGGGACAACAGAGGTTTATGTCAGGGTGCAAGGTAAGTTAGAACACAAAATTATATTGGTATGCAAATGCTGGGAGAAAGTAGAAAGGTATCTTTGTAATACAGAAGTAATGGGCTTCTGTCACCTGTCATTAGTGAAAAAGAGGTCCTTGGTGACAGGTTCCCTTTAAACTTCCACATGCACAAGATGCTCTGGATTGCCAAAAACTTTGTAGCTTGGGGCTATTTCATCACACCATGCTGCAGTCCTGAAGGCTGATGTAGAAGTGAAGTGCATTATTCATCAGCACAAGTGAAAGATTCCTCTGTGATTAATACATCTCATTACCCTCATTAGATTGGGCGTTGTGGGTCACAACTTATACAATGACACTGCCTGTGGTTTATAGTTTATGGATGTTCTGAAAGTAGCTTTACAGGGCTGCAGGCCGAGGTCCTCCATAGTGAAGGCTGAATTCATGTTGGATGTTGTATTTCAGAAGACGAACATGTTTCTGGCTGTAAAGATATCTTTTAATGCACCTGCTGTATATGTAGATGCCGTCTGTAATGAGAGTATTTCTTGTATTCCCAGTTGAAGCGTCTGTACACAGCAGCAATGTTCACTGCACAGACAAGACCATTGAGGCAGCGGAGGCTCTTCTACATATGGAGTCTCCCACCATCCTGCGAGATTCCAGGAGTCCAGGTAAATACGTAAAGATTAATTTCTTCAATGAATGGGCATCAGCTAGGATGGCGCCTGCAGCAGGATGGCAATGAGAATACATGGAGTTTGCTTATTTCCATATGACTGGGTGTCTCCAAAGGATGACCTGCAGTCTTAGCTTTTCATAGTTTCATACTGTTTTTTTTAAAGTTTTAAGGTAAAAAAAAGTACCGGATAAGTTGCATAGATTCCAAAGTGCCTCCAACTTCTTACAGAGAGAGGTGTTTTTTTTCTACTATCTGATTCAAGGAAAACTCTGCAGTGTGGCAGCAGCAGCCTCTCTCGCATTATCTATAGAAAAGTGCTAAAGTCTTAGCTCCACTTATTGGTTTTACATGAATAGCCATATTCAGCAGCCTAGAGCCCTTTGTAGATTTCAGTAGCTGTGGTGACATAAATTGTATATGAATATCATATTTGTGTCTTGTATTACAGTAGAGGTGTACATACCACCATGTGTGTCCACACCAGAGTTTATCCATGCTGCCATGAGGCCAGACGTCATCACGGAGACGGTAGTGGAAGTGTCCACTGAGGACTCTGAGCCGATGGATTCCTCCCCTATCCCAATATCTATCGAGCTGGGAGAGCCCATGAAAAAGAAAAAAGGTAAATGTATACACCACTGCTGTGACCTATACAATCCGGTCTGGAAGATGGAGTGATAACGCTCTTCTATCTTTATCCTAATAAGCAGCTGGCCGTAAACCAAAGATGCAGCAGCCTACGTTTCCCAATGGTTCTCCAGATTTGGGAATAAAGAAGAAACCCCGGGAAGGAAAAGGTAATACATTTTGTTGCTACAGTATTTTGTCTTAATACCTCTTAGCAGAGCGATGATCAGTATGGATATGCTTGAGCTAATTAAAGGGATCTTGTCAATATCGCAGATTAAGTTAGATTGTGCTTGCATATGCCTAATGGCTGAACAATAAAGCAGGTCTCTTTATTGGGCACCAGCTTAGAATCGCTCCATTGAAAAATAGAATCTGTGCCATGTGAACTGTGACACTGATTCCTACTGAAGACAATAGAAGGCAGAATCAAGGCCTTTTTGGGATCATCCTCTCAAACACAGGAGTTACAATCGTGTCCAGTTATGGTGCTTCCCATATATTCCCTATCAAAACACTTTAACACTTATTTTAAGAAATATGCATATGGAAAAGTCTGATTCACAAGTCCTCGGTTTTCTTGTCTCTAGGAAATACGACTTACCTATGGGAGTTCCTCTTAGACTTGCTTCAGGATAAGAACACTTGCCCCAGATACATCAAGTGGACGCAAAGGGAGCAAGGCATCTTCAAGCTGGTGGATTCTAAAGCCGTTTCTAAACTCTGGGGCAAACACAAGAACAAGCCAGACATGAACTATGAGACTATGGGAAGAGCTTTAAGGTAACCAGGAAGCAGCCCTACAGTACATAACTCGGACCACTCTTGTAGTATCTTTTAGTCTTTTGTTATCTATCACTCCATGTTTGGTAGTAAGTTGTATTATGGATAATTACAGGTTATTTGGTGCAGCAACTATCTACATACATTTAGTCCTTTTGCTAAGTACATGTATAAAAGTATGATAACACAGATCTCCAGGGCTTCTACCCAACAGATAAAACGGCTAACAGATCCCCTTCTGTGTACTGCAGCACGTTTTACATTATTCTTGTAGAGCCATGTTATTTTCATATTTTTTTTTACTTCAGATACTACTATCAAAGAGGAATTCTAGCAAAAGTGGAGGGTCAAAGGCTTGTTTATCAGTTCAAAGAGATGCCCAAGAACATTGTGGTCATAGAAGATGACAAATCAGAACCCTGCACAGAAGAGATCGGTTCCCCAATTGATGACAAGTCTTTGGAACGTGTCTCAATTCCTGCAGAGGGAATACTGAAAATGTCCATGCCAGCTCGAATAGAGAAAAGCCCTACGCAGCAAACCTCTCCCAGAAAGCCCAGACTAGTAAGCTTGGCTTCTCCTATCAGTGAGGCGCCTCCTCTCTCGCCCACCACACCAAACCCTGCACAGAGGTAAGCACCTGGTTATGGATCTACTTTATATCAGTGTTATAAAACATACTATCACTTTCATAAAAGATTCTAAGTATGTACTAAAACCATTACTTAAACAAATATATGTTTGTAATGGTAAGGTTACCCCATTGTGACAGTTTTCAATGATTCTGCAAGTGTTAGAATCTTGACTAGTCCCAGAACCAGTGACAACCATGTACTGTGTCATCTAAGCAGAGTTGTAGTTTTTTTTTTTACAGCTACAAATATCCATACTTGGGTATTGAAAAGGTCTTTAATATTTGGTCAGGGTCCCACATAAAAATCCTGTGAAATATGTCAATATCCTGCTTCTCTGCATTGGCATTTCTTCAGGGGGGGGGGGGGGGGTCGAAGACAGGTTTGCATTTAGCCTTGTATACAGAACTGTCACCAGGAATGTCATTTTTAGCTGGTGACTGCTTCCAATAGCGCTTGCTATGCTGATTAAAAAAAAGGCCTTTGTCCACATTCTGAATCATATTTCAGTACTTTATAGTTTGATTGTCATTACCTGGCTCCCTGCCAGAATCGTGTGGTGAGTCCAGGGGGAGGTAGCTTTAGCCTGTGTGTGCCTGAATCTCCTCATTCACTCTTCTCCTTCTCCACACCATCCCCCTCCCCTTCCTGCTCAATGCACATGACAGGTAGTGGGGAAGGGGAAGGGCACTGCATGAAATCAGCATAGCATAGGCTATTGGAGCCTGTCACCAGCTAAAAATGACATTCCTGGTGACAGGTTCACTTTAATAACAAAAATTCTGGAGTGAAATGTTGTTCATTTATTAAGAGGCATGTCTATCAAGAAATGTGGTACGTCGCATCAGAGAATAGCAATCAATTCTAGTTTTTTTCTGGTGGCCTGTGATGTATAGGGGTGCAGAACAGCAAAATGTTTTTTTGTGTATTTTACCTTCCCACATCCCGTATCCTTACGTAATGTGTATAAGGCCTTGCAGTACTTTACATAGAGCTCCCCCTGCTGGACGTCTCCTTCAGTTATTTAAAGGCTGTGATGTAATGCAGTTGCATAGTAACCCAATGCTAGGATCCCACGTCATGTGGCTTTACATGCACTTTGTCACTCCACACAACATTCACTTCTGTATTTGGAGCAACTGGAGCCCAACATTGTTTTGAAACGTTCTGGAAATAATTCAATATTGGCGTATGATTTATAGCACTTGATGTATGTGGTTCTTGTGTTTAGCCGATAATCCTAACTTGACATTTTAACCTCTCCCTGCAGGACTGTTCGTGTTGCAATGCAAGTGCCTGTTGTGATGACTTCCCTGGGCCAAAAAATTTCCACTTTGGCCGTCCAGTCTGTGAACCCAGGGTCCCCATTGTTGGCCAATACCAGCCCTACAACTGCATCAGCTCCAAAGGTTTTAATCCAAACAATACCCACTATGATGCCAGCTTCTTCAGAAAGTGACAAATTCACAGTGCAACCTGCCAAAATAATAACCATCCCAACCTCTCAGCTCACCCAGTGTCAGCTGCAGACAAAACACAACCTAAGTGGTGCTGGGGGCTTGAATCTTGTGGGCACACCACTGACTGTGAGAGCACTTACTCCTGTATCCATCGCCCATGGGACCCCAGTTATGAGACTAGCGATGCCCGCACAACAGGCCCGGTGCCAGACGCCACCACGGGTCATTAGCACCCTCATTAAAGGACCTGACATGAAATCGGACATAGTGGTGAGCAGGCAGGACGGGGAAATGAAAACATTTCAGCTGGTGAAAGAGGAGAAACCGGCAGACGGGGGCAAAACAGTAACTCATGTTGTGGTTGTTAGCGCCCCCGCAGGTATTACCCTGCCAGTGACTGTCAAACAGGAAGGGACGGTGGTCTGTGACAAGTGAGGAGCCGTGCACCACTGTCTCGTGAGGTCAAACTGACAATAAATGAAATCCAGACAATAAACAATTTCTGTGGAAGAAAGGGAGGAGGTTCCAGTCCTACGAGACTATAAAGCAAGTGACGATGTATGGATGGACATTTTACTGGAAAGGGGAATATTGCCTCGAAGATCACTAATGAACGTGACCGCAAAGAAAGGGACCAACGTGTTCATTCATACATACACATCTATTTTTTAGGTTACACTAAATGAGGTGCGACACTAAAATTACTTTTCCGAGTGGCTGTTTGTTCTCCCCAAATCAAAGATTAGGTCAAAGTGGAATTGTAAATGATCATGTTTTTTTATTTCTTTATATATACCGTATATATGAGTTCTTTATTATTATTTTTTAATACCAGCAATTTATTACCACTGTGTACAAATAGCCCTCATGTAACCGGTGCTATCACGTGACGCTCATCCCCTTGGGAGTTTCTTTCTTCGGAAGTACCACGTGCAGAGGAAATCCCTGGGGGGGGGGGAGGGATGGGATTTCATACGGAAGCCTTAGAAGGATTTTATTTTTCCTTGGAATAAGCTACTGGCTTGTTTTTGTGTAAAGCAATCTTTTATATATAAATATATTATAGAAAATATGGAGAGAAAAGAAACCTTGTACCTAGCACAGTATTGGCATAGAGTTACTTGTAACATATTTTATATGGTAGATAAGTCTGACTTTTTTTTTTTCTAATACCTTTAAATTGCTGGAAATGTCTGAAAAGCATACGGAGCAGCCGACCTATTCATCAAAGGGTTAAACTGTGGGCACGACTGGCAAATAGGCCGACTACAGCAAGTTGCTTCTGTCACCCGCAATCCATACATACATTTCAGTTCAGTATCTATCCATTGGAAAGGTCACCGCACGCATGAGCCCTTTTTTTTTTTTTTTTTGAAAGCAAGCATTTTGAAGCCTGCTATTTTTTTAGTTGAAGTTATGAGGGGCGGGGGGGTCAAAGGATAAAGTACCAGTGTTCAGAATGGACTACAATAGTTTGTATATTCAACATTTGAAGTATATTCTATTTTGTTGTACTCTTGTTTCAAAGTGTATTCAAGTAGATTTTACTGCAATATAGAAAATGAATTTCATGCCGTGTGTCTGGTCTTTATTTTCCACAACATTTGGGAGATTTGTACAGTGATATTCCAGTAATCCTACTTTAAAGGCACACTGAAAGCTCCAAAATTATAAAATTTCATTAAAAAAAACCCAGTATAAAATACTTGATCATTTTTTAAAATATTTTTGTCCAGTTATGTCTAAACATGTGGCCAGAGCACAACTGCAAACATAGCAATTACCGTAGATACTCGAGTATAAGCCGATTGTTTCAGCACAAAAAATGTGCTGAAAACCCGAAGTCGGCTTGTACTCGAGTTAAGAAAAAAAACCACAAAGCGTACTCCCCTTCAGACGCCCCCTTGGCAGGTCCTCTTCTATCCACTGATGTTCCGGCATCGGCTCGGTGTCTCTGCGCGGTCTGTCGCAGGCACCATGAGTATAGCCGCTCGCTGACATAGTGTGTGACAATGCTGGCGCACACAGAATGCCAGCGTGCAGCGTCATGGTGCCTGCAACTGACCGCACAGGGACACCGAGCCGAAGGCGATGGATAGAAGGACCTGCCGAGTGAACGTCGGAAGGGGAGTACATTTTGTTTTTTTCTTACAGGCATTATATTGGAGGGCAGGAGCTGCAGGCTACTTGGGGGGTGGGGAGGGGGGAGTTGGCAGGCTATTTACTGGGGGGCTGTGACCAATGCATTTCCCACCCTGGGGTTCTATAGGTCAATAGGATTTACCCGTTTTGTGTTAAAATTAGGGGTCTTTGCTTATACTCGAGTATGTACGGTACTTGTAGAATGCAGTAAGAATGTTACTTCTTTACCTGGGTCATGCAGGTGACTATGTATTGCCTATACTGGACTTCTGCTGCAAAGCCTTTATTACTGAATGTTACCAAACGGTAGCATTTCACCTGCCAACTAAGCAAAACATCTCTGTGGACTCGCTAAGCATCAATTACTCTGACTCTATCTCCACCAAAATGGTTACTGACTCCAAGACTGTTTTCCTGGTCCCTCTAGTAGTGCTTGAGACAAATGCAGGCATTCCTTCCCAGTGCCTTATTCCTCTTAACTATAGCAGCTTCACCCCTGAGCATGTACATAAAGTGCAGCCACAGCCATCTCATCTGAAAAATTAGAAGAGGATGCACAACTCACTGACAGGTCACATGCATGAGTTGTGGTCCACACCCTGCTGACACAGTACCATGAGAACTTGCATTACTAATGTAACATAACTGATGGAAGTGTTCATTAGTGCAGGGCGGATGAGTGCAGCTGAAAAGTTCACTGCTCCCGGGTTCTCACCTGCCACTTGGTTTTGTGTCCTGACACTGGTTGTATGTGTTATGGAGAGTGGCAAGTACTTGTCAGCTGCACTGTACTGCTCCCAGGTCCTATTCTCTCCCACTGCATAAAAGCATCACTGGACGCAGCACCACAGGGAGCAGAAAAGGGTCTATATATTTTTATCTCTGCTCTGTAATATCTGCTTTGGGGTCTGCACTATTATTGTTTGCTCTGAATGCAGTACTATTTTTCATTTCAGGGGTTGTGCTACAGCCACTTAATGGAAACGTGTCACCAGTTTTTTTACAAATCCAGCTAGTGGAAGGTTCCCATAAAACCCTAGTAACTGACTGACACCCTTCTTTTAGCTAAAAATTGTGCATCTCAGATCCCCACATAATCAAGTTTATAATTTTACCTGGTATCCAGGGATATCTATAACTAGGTGAGGTGTGCATCAGTCTGCATCCAGTAACTCCTCTCCATGCTTTCTTAGCATGCAGCAGTAATGTCATGTGACCAGGGTGACATTTAAGGTCCTAAGACTAAGTTCACACCATGCATGTATCTGATCACATGAAATCACAGCAGCCTACATGGAGAGGAGTAAAACACCATGTAGGCTGCTGTGATTTCATGTGATCAGATATATGCATGCTGTACTGGCTAATAGTAGGAGGCATCAAGTGACAAAAATGCTGCATGCTGATAGTATGGGGACAAGTTGCTGGTTCAGCCCGGGGAGGCCATACCTCCTTGAATTGCTATAGATATCCCTGGATACCATGTGAAATTATAAACTTTATTATATAGGGATGTGAGGGAAACTGTTTTTAGCTTAAAGAAGGGTGTCCGTTAATAGGGCTCTATGGGAACCTGCCTCTAGCTGTACAGGTATTTGTGAAAAATGTGGTGACAGGTTCCCTTTAAAAGTTGAGCAGTATGACAAAACGGTCCTTGGACTAATAAGTGTAGCTTACCCCTTGGCCTCAACTCTTAGATCATAAATAGAATAGACATTTAAAAGAAATGATAATTTTTTTTGCAAATGGCAACCATGAAGAGCGCATAGAGAAAAACAATGACTAGTTCATGTGCACGGGTCCATTGAAATGAACAGGTTTTTCACAGGTCTGTGTTGAAGCTGTAGAAATCCCGGTTGAATTCGCTCCTGTGATTAGAGCTCAGACCTTTCCATACACGTGTAAAAATATGGATTAGGCTCCATTCACATTGTCGCCGGGGAGAGTAGGAGGTGAGTGCTGCGTACCCCCGCCCCTCTCCATAGAGGAACATGGCACTGTATGCCGAGAAAAGATAGTACATGTCCCATCTTTTCGCAGCACCGTAGTGATCCCGTAGGGCACCATGCGCCCATTGCCATCTATGGGGACAGATATAGGTCATGTATACGTCCCCCATAAGGCAGTGTGAACATAGCCTTACGCTGTATTCAGTGACCGTATGAAAACGGGCCTTGATATAGGTAGAATACGTTACCATTCATTCCTATGGGCAATATACTCATACCCTGAATGGCCGTATTTGTCACAGAAACGTATGTGAGCCATATAAAAATAGTTTTTTTTACAGATTTGCCATTGGCAAACTAGAAGACCCATATCCAGACACAAAAATTGTGGTTAAAACGTAACTTTTAAACCAATAAAAGGCTAATTTTCTAGCGATTCACATTACTGGAAACTCAAACTGGTATTTGATTTTAAAATACAGTGCGCTACCCTGGTCTCATATGGCCAGCCTTAATTTGCTAGTTTAGTGTCTGTTAGAGTACAGGCGCAAATATGTATATAGAAAATGACCTGGCTATACTAATAACAATGCTGAGTGTATGGTAGCAGAGTGTCTCTGGCGATTTCTGTCAAGAGGCCGCAAGTCTGTGACCTCAAGTGGCCACTTAGTTGTCTCAAAAATGTGTTTTAGATAATATAAACCGTGCATTTATTCTACATTCCTGGTGTGGTTGGTATGAGACTATAGTTTCACGCTGTGGTCCTAGAGTAGATAGGTCAAGATGGCTATACCTAATCCCTATTGTGAAGTGTGGCTCATTCAGCAGACCTTATTGCGGCTCACACTATATGATTACACACACTCAATTGGACACACACATACACACACTGATATAGATAGCTTGAATTGTCAGAGGCACTGGCTAGCCAGAGAGCGATGCACTGCTAAAATACTGAATTAGCTAATTCAGTATTTTAATTAGCAGTGCATCGCACAATACGCACAACTTTACATTTGCTAGGTAACACAATTGTGACATCTGCCAGCGCTCTTTATGGTTAAAGCAACCGATCTGTTATTTGCAGCCTGAGAACCTGGATTCATGTGTAAGCAAGTGAAAACTGCTGATGTCATGTAAGGAAGCCTTGTATATCAGCTACAGCCAGCTGTCCCCAACCACATGGACAGGGAACATCCCAGGCCAAAGAACTTGAGGAGGGGAAGGAAAAAAAAAAAAAAAAATATTGGTACTTGCCTCTGATTCTCCCTGTTGTTTTGGCTGAGCTCTATGCTATTACTTCCATCATTGATGTAGAAAGGCCACCAGGATATGTAGTCCTGTTTGTGCTGCGAGGCTGTGATAGAACCATGCCTTCCAGGAAGCACCGAAGCAGACCTAGGACCTGATCCGAGTGAGTTATAGTACAACGTTGCCCTACTCCTGACCAACCTCTCCTTACTGTCCCTACAGAGGTCCAGGGGCATCCTCCAGGTTGGGTAGTCGTGGAAATCCATAATTATAAACCAGGGGCAACCAACTCATAGATCCAGGCACTGTGACTGGTAATCTTTGTTATCTATGGCATCCTATCTCCTAAAAATCAACCTTTAAAATTATGCTAATGATCTAGGGGTGGTGGTGTTAACGGAGCCTATCCATGCTACAGTCACAGTAGTTTGATCTATGAGTATGCGTCACTGGTTTATCATGATAGATTTTAATGTTATATTTCCTTCAAGTAACATTTGATGGGGAGAGTAAAAAGAAAGAAAAAAGGAAAGATGATCGCCACAGACACCTATTTATTAAGATTTATTTATCCAATAAATAAATCTTTATCGACTAAATGGTAACATGTTTGCAAGTAATCAAGAGTTAGTCAGTAATGGATGACAGTAATAGGAATTATAAGACCAAAAACAAGATTTCATATTACACTGAAACATGTCCAATTAATGTCAAAAGCCACAAGATGGGGTATTCACCGTGCCCCATTCTACTCAGAGGCCATGGGGCAGGCAAATATTACATTTAAAAATATTGTAGAGAGTAAAATATTATTAAACATACAAGTTTGTTAGTACAGAAAAAGAAGAATTACATTCATCATAAACCATTTCTAGGGTTAGAACATAGTGCATTATGGCTGGAAATTGATTATGGTTGCTCCACAAAAACATTAACAGGAACATACAGGATTCCTCTCTTTGAAAATTAAAAATGTTTAGTCCTCGGACTGGCAAATCCCTTTATATTGCACTTAAAAATAAATAGCATTGATCAAAAAGTTTGCCAGTCATCGGCCCTCATCAAAATGAAATAAATAGATTTCAGCTGCTTCAAGTAGAAAAATAAATACTTTTGGAAAAAAAAAAGTGACATTTACACAAATTAAATACATGTGCACATCTCATTACAAAAAGGCATTGATATGGTTAACATCACAAGTATGGAAACAAAGTGTAAAAACCATACAAAACAAACACGTACATGTCCATAACAACTGAATGGTCAGATGAGTCCAGTAAAATAAATAGGATCATTATCCAATGTCCTGCATCACAGAGAGCGGCCTGGAGAATATTATAACAACCTATCGGGGTCTACACTAAAGCCCAAGTCACAGACCAGAGACAGATGATCTGAAGGGTAATTGAAAGACGGAAGCCTGTTGGGCCCAATCTGCTCTTCAGTCAGCAGACTCAGAGCAGAGTTTACCTTGAGAGCATGCTGCGAATACCAGATATAATCCAGAGTGTTGCAGGATTCCCCGGTAGGACGGATCTTCCAGGTTGTGTAGGGAGGTTCTGTCTCTCCATCATGGCTCAGCACCTTATAGGCACTGTTGAGGTTCAGACTAGAGGAGGCAAATCTCTTATATACTTCCTCACTAGGCTCTGCATTGAAGTCCCCACATACGACCAGCGGGATGGTGGCCCCTTGGGTGACAGACTCCAGATTGTGCAGAAGATCTGTGCCCTGGGCCAGTCTGAATCTCTCCCACCCACTGCGAGCCTTCAGATGGGTGACAGCAAAGCACACCAGCCTGCCCGTCTCCTTACACTGCAGAACCTCCGCAATGGCCACTTGGTTGGTTTTTAAAGTCCGGGCAGAAAGCCTGATTTTGGCACTGCTGACAAGCTGAAAGCGGTCCTGCAGGAAGAAGAAGGCACAGCCATCCGGCCCGTTATTGTGTTCCACATCTAGACACGGAGACCACGGCTTTGCCAGAAAGGTGCATTGATAGCCTAACCTACTAAGGATTGGTTGGAAAGTATCAAAATAGTGATCTACTTCTTGTAGGCACAAGACATCAGGACGATAGAGGAGGATCTCTTCCAGGATCAGGTACTTCCTCTCTTCCCACTTCAGAGCCTCCATTGGACATTTGATGAAGTTGTCCTTTCCTTCTCCGAGAGCTGTGAACAAAGACATACCATGTGAGACACACTGCATGCATCTGCATTGCTGCACTATAGATTATGGGAATCATGGAGATAAGTGCTCAGGCATCAGTCAGTACCATCATCCGTGAATGGAGGAGGAGCTGCACACATCTATGTTACCTCTGTTCTATTCAAGGGGGTGACAGATTTTAGGCCACTGTCTATAAACTAGGGCTATGGCTGAAATATCATCCAATTCTTCACAAGCTAATAATATTCTATATCTACAGACGAGGAGGTGAGGTAGTAGTAATAGTAGTAGTAGTTGTACCTTGAGCCAAGATATTCCACTGCATCACTCGAAAGGTGTGTGGGCTGCCAAAATTATCTGCCCGGCTAACAAATTCCCTATGGAGCCGAGCGGGGCGGTTCTGCAGAGCCACCTGGCATTCTTCCAGAAGATCTTTGGGGTCCAGTGGGTCCAGCTGTTCATGGTCAGATTCTTCAAGGTAATTCTGGTGTTGGGAAATGGCAGCTGTACTGCTGAGCGTCTTGGCAAGGGCACTGTACAGGCGACTGGTGCCGTTTCCCATGGAACACACTTGGGGGGAAAAGAAACAAGAAAAAGAAGTTATAATTTTTATCAAAGCAAAAGGAATAACCTGCATAACAATGAGATTAGAGAACCCACTGCAAATAAATGAATCCAGTAGTAGTCACAACAGCACAACCAGGTCCTATCCCAGGGCAGTACAGCATGCCCGTACATTATATACAGTAATAGCATATCCGCAGTCATACCTTGCAGAGACAGAGCATGGTATCCCTGTGTAGTGGGCATGGTCACTGAGAACTGCACATCCATCCTGCTGGGAAGAGCCATCCTTCAGCACTGGACCGGAGCTTTGTCTGATCCATGTGAAGCTGGGCTTTTATCACCTTGTGACTAAGTCTGTCTAAGCCCATCAGTAGATAAGTCACGTCACAGACATTCAAGGGCAGCCACAGTACAAACACCGCGTCCAGACTTCATGCCTACTGGAGGGGGGGCACAGGCTTAGGGAAGACTACGTCACCTTATACTGTGCGCAAACCAACTATATACCTACATCCAGTGCCCCCTAACATAGAGGCATCAGGGTTCACCCCCACCACCTTACATCCAGTACAGAGACGTCTTTTCTCCATGAAAGCTTCCAGCTCACACATTATGTGGCTCCATAGGCCCCCACCGTAATATCACGTTGCCAAAACATTTTTTACACTTGTTTTTAAAAATCCCCCCCCTTCTTCCCCAACACAAAGTGCAACAAATTTAAACAGAAATAAACAATTCCCTGTCATTCCACCCCATGGGCAACAAAAATCAGCATTATAGCTCAGCCCAAGATGAAGACTTGGGCCCCTTGCACACAAATGTGTGGGGGACTGATAACCAGGACCACCCGATATTGGTCCCCATAGATACCTATGGCGCCCAGGCACGGTTCAGTGCGCACACATTGTTTCTGTGTGTGGTCATGGATCATATAGGACATATCCAATTTTTTCCCCATATAACAGCACTGGCCACTTGCATCTCTATGGAGAGGGGAGGGGTGAGCAGCGTCTATTAACAGCAAGTATGAAGGGGTGACCCATCCACAATGGTCTACATCTATTCAAGAAAACATTTAAGAATCTGTAATACAGTGGAGAATTTGAGGCAATAACTATTGAAATCAATAACATTAGATACTTGATCTACCATCAGATTCACACATGGATAATCCAGGGACACAAACATAGATCCCGGCACTGTGACTGTGGTAATCATATCTTTTATTCATGGTCTCCTTCCTTCTAAAATAAACTTTTACATTATGCTAATGAGCCTGAAGGCCTCATGGCGGTGTTACCAGAGCCCCTCCATGCTGTAGCTTCACAGGCCGTTGCACTGCCTCCCTCCTGCCTGAAGGAAGTTTCAGCACATAGTGAGAGGAAGGGGAGTGCTTACACACTAACAGCCTGTTTAGCTTTAGCGCGGAGGGGCTCTTGAAAGCACCCCAGGAATCCTTCAGGCTCATAAGCATAATTTTAAAAGTTGAAGCCACAGACAACAAGATTACCAGTGTCACAGTGTCTGGATCTATGAGTAAGTGTCCCTGGTTTATTTGTAGAGATGTATCTGTAAGTAAACACTTGAATGAAACATTTTGTCCCTGTATAAGTATTGAGTCCATCTTAAGCTCGGAGGACCTCCAGAAGCATTTACCTACGTGACAGCTGCATCAGGACACATCAGGGTTAATAGTAACATTTTGTATGAAGATTGTATGAAGACGTCAGTCTCAGGGATGTTGTGGTACATTACAGAACAGACTGTACTAGGTTTCTCCAGGCTAATACATAATAAAATCCACAGACGTGCAAAATATATCTGCAGAGGCCCCTGTGTGATACGAGAACATCCACTTCACAGTGAATTTCTAAGGATACCAGAGCTCTAGGGAAAATGCTCCAGCCCCAGGATAGTGTATATATCAAGTACAAGTATGTGTGTGACCCAAAGTAACTACTCTTATAGACAACTTTACGTCCTCTCTAGAGGACAGTTTTATAGTTGCTTTGACAATACAAAAAAAAAAAAGTAAAAAAAAAAAAGTAATAATTCATGTAACTTATTCTGACCGTTTTAAAAGATATCCCTGGCGATCAATGTCTGACTGGTGTGGTGTTCTAGTGAGTGATCTGCAATACCAAGCACGGCCACTATAAGCAGGGGCGGACTGGGAACTTAAAGTGGCCCTGGAAAAAAACTGTTAAAGTGGCCCCATTCTGTGGGTGGGGTCAAAACAAGTAGGCGTGGCCATGTGATGTGGGTGGAGTTACTAAACTGCATACAAACTATTTATAGAAGGTCTAAATCAACTTGTACAGCACAGAGAAATAAACTCATATATATGCCTCCCTTATACAGGAATAACGCTTCTTTCTTTAAGAGAACGCAACTTCTCCGATAGCCAAGAATGTAACTACTATATTACCGTCCCCTATGTACAAGAATATAACTGCTATATTACCGTCCCCTATGTACAAGAATATAACTGCTATATTACCGCCCCCTATGTACAGGAATATAACTGCTATAATACTGCCACCTATGTACAGGAATATAACTACTATAATACTGCCCCCTATGTACAGGAATATAACTACTATAATACTGCCCCCTATGTACAAGAATCTAACTACTATAATACTGCCCCCTATGTACAAGAATCTAACTACTATAATACTGCCCCCTATGTACAAGAATCTAACTACTATAATACTGCCCCCTATGTACAAGAATCTAACTACTATAATACTGCCCCCTATGTACAAGAATCTAACTACTATAATACTGCCCCCTATGTACAAGAATATAACTATTATAATACTGCCCCCTATGTACAAGAATATAACTACTATAATACTGCCCCCTATGTACAAGAATATAACTACTATATTACTGTCCCCTATGTACAGGAATATAACTACTATAATACTGCCCACTATGTACAAGAATCTAACTACTATAATACTGCCCCCTATGTACAAGAATCTAACTACTATAATACTGCCCTCTATGTACAAGAATATAACTACTATAATACTGCCCCCTATGTACAAGAATATAACTACTATAATACTGCCCCCTATGTACAAGCATATAACTACTATAATACTGCCCCCTATGTACAAGCATATAACTACTATAATACTGCCCCCTATGTACAGGAATATAACTACTATAATACTGCCTCCTATGTACAAGAATATAACTATTCTAAACTATAAACTACTATACAACACAGCTACATACAGCCCCCTCGCCCCCAGTAACACAGCTACATACAGCCGCCTCATCCCCAGTAACACAGCTACATACAGCCGCCTCATCCCCAGTAACACAACTACATACAGCCGCCTCATCCCCAGTAACACAGCTACATACAGCCGCCTCATCCCCAGTAACACAGCTACATACAGCCGCCTCATCCCCAGTAACACAGCTACATACAGCCGCCTTGCCCCCAGTAACCCATGTAACATACACCTCAGCCACCCAGTCCCATGTAACATCCACCGCAGCCCCACCAGCCATACGGTCCCATGCAACATACCCACCAGCCATACGGTTGGGCCCCCCTGCTATGCAGCAGACACCGTACAGTCCGGGGCTATGGCCCCCCCTGCTATGTCGTGGAACACTGAACAGTCCGGGGGTATGGTCGGCTATGCGGTGGACACTGTACAGTCTAATGCAGTGATGGTGAACCTTTAAGATACAGAGTGCCCAAACTACAACCAAAACCCACTTTTATGTAGCAAAGTGCCAACATGACAATTTGAGCAGTAACCTATTGATCTCTGCTGTATCACATATTTCAATCATATTGGTGCCCTGAGGACACCAATACAATAGAATGCAGGAGACATATGGATTGTAGCTTTGCTCCAGGGTTCCCTGAAGAGGAAGACTCAGGGGAACCAAAGCAGGAACTCCAACGATAATCCATCCCTGTCCACATCTTCTCGCTTCTCCAGTAGTCCCGGGAGCCAAGTAGGTGTTACTTTAAAATAGCACTGAGCAAGGAGGAAGGCTTGAGTTGTATCTGGTAAATTCTGTGCTGGGTGCACACAGAAAGGGCTCCGAGTGCCACCTCTGGCACCCGTGCCATAGGTTCGCCACCACTTGTCTAGTGTCTTAAATAACACAGGTACAGGTGTGGGCACTGGGTGCCAGGGAAAGGGGTGGCTATGACTGGTCACCCTGCAAGCACCCACCATGTGTGTGATACGTTCCACAGCACTGGGTGCCCTCGGCATATGTGCCCGATGCGGTTTCTTCTTGGCACCGGTGTGAATAGAGAGGAGCACAGGCTGTACCCGGCTCACTGCCCCTCCCCCGCACGTTACATAACGGCAGCCATGACACTCACCTGAACGAGCAGCCGCCCGGGCCGTGCTCCCGGGGGCTCCGCCTGCAGGAGGGGGTGATGACGAGGATGTTCCCGGGGTAGATGCTGCTTTGGTCGGGGCGTCCCCGATCCAGCCGGCCAGACTATGACAGCAAGCAAAGGCCCCCAGGGAGCCCCGGAGCGGCGGGGACAGCGCTCTCTTGGCCGGGGAGTGGTGGGGCTGCTGCCGCAGAGAGGAGGCGCACAGTGCGGGCACGTCTCTGAGCGCCGAGCACAGCCTGCCTGCCGCTCCCTGATACATCCCGCGCTGCTCGGCTGAGAGGACGGCGGAGGACACTAGGACCGGAGCACACTGCTTCCCTGCGCTCCCTGCACTGCTGGATACCGGCTCCTCCGCACTGCCGACGTCACCGGCGCGTCACGTGCTGGGATGTTCCACCCTGCGGTGGGGGGAATCAGGATATCACTGCCCTCTAAATATGGCTGTTATTTCAGCTAACCTTATCAAATTATTTATTTTCATCAATATTTCTATACTATATGACTTTGTGTAAGCACACTAAATCTTTGCGTAACAAATGCGGCACAGTTGCTTTTTGTCAGGTCGGAACTCCCCTCTGCAAGAGTGGTAGCGTCTGTAGCCGGGTTTCCCTGAAGTGAGGGAGGATCATGAGGGACTATTGGTGACTGGTGGGAAGTGGGTGAAAGGTTACACAAGCAAATACATGGCAGTGCAATAGATGTGATGCTGAGCTGTGCACATTGTATAAATAGCCAGTACATGGCGACATCCCCTCAAAGTGAGGTGGAGAGGTGCAGGTCACGGCTGGCAGGTCACTCTCATAGGGCTACACGGAAATAGTCACTGCGCTGCGCTGCGCTGCACACACAGATCTTGAGGGGAGATTTCTCACAAGTGTCTGAGAGCAGAACTGTTCTAGTTGTCCATGCCAACCAATCAGAGCTCAGCTTTGATTTCCCCCCAGCTGTTTATAAAGTGAAAGCTGAGCTCTGATTGGTTTCCATCAACAACTAGGACAATTTTACCTCAGAAACTTCTGATAAACCTTAGCATCTACATAGACCTGGGGGAGGGGGACATGCAGGGTGAAGCTGCTTGTAGTTCTCCAACCCTGCAATGGATGGTGCATAGTTAACATTGTAATATTCTTCAAGTGCAGCATATTTTCTGTGCCTTCTTTCTCCTATAGTGAGCAATATGTCTGAAAACATCACAAACATGAGGAAAGAAGTGCACTGTGAAAAGTTCGCTGGTCAGATTTCATGGATCAGCGTCATATTACATGATGCAAAAGTACCTGCTTCTCCATAGAACAGCGACAGTAATGATTACAGAGTCGGCTCTGCAGTTTTGCGCAAAGCAAAACGATCCAACGAATCGTTTCCTCAGCAGTGGGGTTTGGTGAGGCTCAGGCTGCAATGATCAAGAAAAGTTATGAAAGATGTGCCAATGAAGCTTGATTGTTAATCCTTGTCCCATGACAACCCACATTTTTTTTAAAGCTTATCGTCATAGGGACGAAGAAAGTTATACTTATAAAATATACCTGTTTTGACTTACAAATTCAAGTCAAGTAGAAAGCTACGGAACATATCCTGTACTTAACCAAAGGATCGCCTGTACATTACAGGACAAAAAGGAAGATGAACAAATATAGATACAGACGCTACAATTTAATAAAATGACCAGCAGCAGCCCCTACATTAACCCCTTGACGCTCTGCACCGTAGCTGTACGGCGCAGAGGTGCAGGGGGTGTATGAAGAGGGCTCACGGGCTGAACCCTCTTCATACACAGGTGGGGTTTGTTGCATACTGCAAACGATCACATTTTATTGAATTTTTTTATGTTTTTCAAAATGGCAAAAAAGTGCCATTTTTTACTTTGGGTGGTATTTTCCGGTACGGGGTGAACGCAGTGAAAAACAGTTATTATATTTTGATAGATCGGGCATTTTTGGACATGGCGATACCTAACTTGTTTATGATTTTTACTGTTTATTTATATTTATATGACTTCTAGGGAAAGGGGTGGAGGTGATTTGAATTTTTAGGTTTTTTTTTAATATACCCCAATTTTTTGGACTATAAGATGCACCCCAAAAAGACTTCCAAAAAAGGAAATATTGGTCGCACTAAAGTTTGGTTTACACTCGCAGCTTTGATCCATCCATACATACATTTACACACACTGCTCTGCTTCATCCATTCATTTACATGCACGGATCAGCTATTACACATATAAGGAACACTTAAGGCTGCTCTCTGGGAGATCGGTGCAGCTCTATATCAGGGCATTACCTGATCTCCATTACAGCGGTCAGGAGGGTCTGGCAGTGCTGGATCCTCCTGACCTCCAGTCTATAAGACGCAGGCACTTTTTAGCACGATATTTTTCTTGATAAAAATACATTTTTAATTTTTACCATTTTTCAAACCCCCTGGGGTACTTTAACCCTAGGTTGTCTGATTGATCCTACCATATACTGCCACATACAATCACACATTGTAATCAATGGGTTAAAACGAGACAGCCTCGGGTCTTCGGAAGACCCGAGGCTGTCATGGCAACTGATCTCCGCTCCCCGATGACGTCATGGAGAGCGACGATCTACGGCTTTTCGAAGCCTGGCGGCGATGTGCGGGATAAAACCCACAATCGGTGCTAGCATCGATCACGGGTGTTACCGGTAAGTCTTTGCTGCTATATGCAGCAAACACTTACTAGCTATGGAGAGGACCTGTGACCAGCTATTCGTTAAAGGGTTAAACGTTACAGCTAGTTTTAATTCTGAAGCCAAATTTTCATACGATGTACTAAACTATGCCTAAGAATCTCTTAGGATTCAAAACATTTTTATGGGGCATTTGTAATTTTAATTATTACTCAATAAAGTGTATATTTTCAAATTCTACCGTTTGCTGGGTCCAGTTTCCTACAATGAATATTAGTTGCTTCTGCGGTAGTTTGGTACATGAGAGGCTTGTTCTGTCAATATTGAATAATAAAGCAAATGTTCCCAGCCCTAAGGCCTCATGCACATGACCGTATAGTCTTTTCTGTTCTGTATATATGCGGCTATATTCTGGACGTAAATACGGTAGTTTTTATATCCACGTGGCAATGTATTGCACCGTATGGCACCTTATCCGTACCATATCTATATAAAATACGGTGGGCTGGTAAATGCTGGATGGCTGACTATTGGCTGTCTGACAGAATGCACCTTCCACTGGTTCTGGATACTTCACATATATACGGCAGCATACCGTGCATAGCCGTATGCAGCATGTATTAAAGGCAATCTGTCATCAGAAATTGACCAAATAAAACACTACCAGAATGTTGTCAAGCAATTGAACATCTAATAGTTCATGTTTATTTCATAACCCAGCTTGGTAGCATCACCCAGAAAACCAACTTTGAAGTTAGATGTATAAAGTCAGAGAGGCGGAGAGTTTAACATTAAAATCATGCTCTCCCTGCCTCTGAACACCTCCTCCCATGTGATTGACTTCATGGCCAAACTTCAGGCAACCTAATCAATGAAGTCCCTGGACTCGGTACCATCAATTACAGTGAAGGGGGCATTGTAAGGCAGGGAAAGCTTGACTTCAGTATTAAACTCTCTGACTACTTGACTTCATAAAACCAATTTACATTCCACTTCATATTTGATTTTCTGGATGATACCAGCACACCAGGCCATGAGAGAAACCTCATCTAGAAGCTACTCGGCTGCTTGACAACATACTGCTAGAAGTTTATTATTGGTTATTTCTGATGACAGGTTCCCTTTAAGCCTGTATTTTATACTTTCCCATTGACTTCTGTGGGCCGTACGGAATGAAAATACGGTGGAAATTAGGACATGCTCTATATTTTTATACGTCTTGGTTATGGTAGAGTACGGTACGGTGGACAATGCGGCCATGTAACTGGATGTGCTTGGGGTCTAAGGAAAAGGGGCCGCCTTTTTTAGTGCTGTGAAGGTGGCGGATTGGGGCAAATAATCGCAAGTGCCAGCAATAACGTGGCACAGAGGCCCTGATAAATATGCCCTAAACATGTCCTATCTGTCCCCATGTTACAGCACCGTGCATCGCTATGGAGAGGGCGTATGTTCAGCCCCTCATGATCCCTCCCCTCTCCATAGCAATGCATGGAGAACAGTCGTGGTTGGCAATGATCAAGAAACATTATTGTGGGTCTACCTAGACTAGCTACTTTGTTCATCTAACCCTGATTGATCAGCCTGTCTGTAGATAATACCCTGAGCAACCAGCTTATTTGTTAGCCTAGCCTGAGGTGACCAGTATGTGAGAGTTGTGATTACAAGTCCTGGAAGTGGCCAATCTATAAGTGAGTCTGACCAGAAGTGATCATGCTATTTGTAGCAGTGAGCAGTCTGTGTAAAGGTACAGTTATCAATGACCAACATGTTATGTGCAAGTTATGGTTTATTTAAATAAATAATGAGGCAGCATACACTTTTCTAATAATTATATGTATTATATGCGCATAAAATTGTGCTCCTGAGTCTTTATTTTCTTTTTATTGAGTTCTATTAGTAATAGGCCTCAGCCTCTGCCATAGAGGGCAGTGTGTGTTCTCTCTTTCAGTAGTGGAGATGAGAGCACACATATTCTGCAGCACTGTATTAAAGAATGACTGTATATATTGTAGATGTGATATATAATAGTAAATGTCATTACTATAAATGTTGTTATATTATAGTCTTGGTCCAGGGTTCTAGAACACGCTTTTTCTTGGGATGAAGAAGGAATCTTTCCCTGAGAGACAAATTTGTAGACTATGTCCATATTTTATGTCCATATTGTTTGCCTTCTTCCATCTTTATAAGAAGGTGATGTTTAACCCCCTCAATGTTTCCAGGTCATTTTGGGAATTTCGGGAAGATCTCTCCTTACAGAGACTTTGCCAATAAAGGCCACCTCTGCAGGTGTGTTCAGACTTTCAGCCATTGATATTCCACTGGGAGAAATATGCAAATATATTTTTCAAGATGGGATTAGGAAAACATTGCCTCATAGCTATCTTGTAAAGTAGGCCCCTCAACATAAAGCTTGACTTTTTCAGGAAGCCTAATAACATGATGCAGGATTAAAGCCAAACCAGTATGTTCATTCCAAAAGGAACAGATTTCCAACTGTAGACAGCACTGTTTCGATGTCTGTGCATCTGGTGAATAGCGTGTAGGGAACTGCAGTCCTGCCTACAGTTGGAAATGTGGAAAACGTATTTGCATATATCCTAGTATCTCCCATTGCAGCATTAATGGCTGTAAGTCTTAGGGTTCTTAGAGTAAGTAAGAGTTCTTACTTCCCAGACCTAGTGACTTGCCTCTTGCTCAGCTAAACCAGTTCTCTGCATTGTACTGATGAGATGCAAAGACACTGAAACGTGCTAATACGTGGTAGTCATCGAGATAATGAATACATTATTTCTTGTTTGTCTGGACATGACTCCCTAGTAAACATTGCTGCTACAAGTTTCTCTATTAAAGGCTTTTGCCTCGCAATGTTTGATGTTGTTTGTTGCTGACCCTTTTTTGAGGTTTTACATTCCATACTATCTTTTGTACCATATCTGATTCCATATCCTTCTTGTGTATGACCTCAGGCAACCAGCTGTTGGTGTATGATGGATGTGGTCACAGGGTCATGTCCATCCAGTCTACTCAATTCTGGAATAGTGTGTGCTCAACAGAGACAGGAATACTTCTTGGGAGAATGTTGTTTACAAGCGTGAATCACTATGGATTCCTTAACCATTGCATTGTTGTTGTTAGACCATAAATGGAACGAATGGAATTCTTTTCTGAGAAACTAGGGAACGGTATAATGTGACTTACAGATGTATATGACCAGATGTGTAACTAGGAGATGTTGGGCCCCATAGCAGCCTTCTAAATTGGGCCCCCCTTAAAAATATATATATATGTATACTTACACATTTATACCCATACAGTTCTTCAATCATACATATTTACACAAATACACACATTTATACACTCAGGCACACACATTTATACAGATATATACACTTATACATACAATAGATACACATTGTTTACACAGATACAGTATGTATACTTCTTATACCCACCCACAGTATATACACATCAAGTATGCACATATAGTATATACACATCACACATGCACACACATATACTCATCACATATACAGCAAATACATAAATACTATAACATATATAGGCATACAGTATATAAACACACCAAACACTCATGCAGCATATACACAGACATCATATACTCACACATACAGTACCGTATACAGACAGACATACAGCATATATACACACACATACAGTATATACACCACACACCATATACACATACAGCATATACACATCACATATATAAACACAGATATAAACCATATACATCACATAGATAAACAGTATATACACATCACCTATACAAACACATATACACAGCATATACACTTCTATACACAGCTAGTAGCTAGTTGCCCGGGATAATAAATAACTGCTCTTTGCCATAACAAAATAGAATGGGTTAACAAAAAATATTTTATTTGTATCTCTCTCTCTCTCTCTGACTGTCTATGAATGTTTCTGTCTCCGAGTGTCTCTGTCCATCTCCGAGCATCTCTGTCCGTCTCCGACTGTCTCCGTCCGTCTCCGACCCCTACTGTCTCTGACTGTATCTGACCTCGACTGTCTCTCATCGTGTCTGACCCCGACTGTCTCTATATAAACCGAAATTGAACATACACAAATAGACGAAGGCTGTCCCTCAGCCGAAACGCGCGTCGGGGTTGCTGCTATCTCGGGCAACGATCTCAACATGGGTAAGCTTGACACAGTAGTCTGTGTGCACTGATTGTAGGTTACATGACTTATTACCTCTCATGCTTCCCAACAGTATTATTGCATATTTGTATATGGCCACGGATGCCCATACATGTTTACATTTAGATGTGTTGATCTGTTGTCCGTGATGCAACTCTTGCTTGTGTCCCCCTTTTGGAGTGGGGTTTACCTTTAACCAGTATGTTATCTTTGAATTTAATAAAAATGTACAATTTTTTACCATTTATTACGTTTTTTGCTGTTTATGTTGGTTTTTCTCAACCCTTTTTTTGAGGGTTGAAAGATAGGTTTCACCCCGACTGTTTCTGACCGTGTCTGACCCCGACTGTCTCTGACCGTGTCTGACCCCCGACTGTCCCTTACCGTGTCACCGGCAACACAATCAGAGTTTACTTTTCATTTTCAACAGCTGTTTATAAAATTACAGCTGATCTCTGATTGGTTTCCATGGGCAACTGGAACATTTTTACCTCAGACATTTATGATAAATCTCCCCCTATCTCTGTATCCTTATCCATCTTACCTCATACATAAGCATCTTAATCGTTGCCTATAGTAACCAATCACAGCTCAGAGCTCATATTAATGACCTGTGGCAGAATAGCAGCCAGTCATAGCTCAGCTTCCCACTGCCACAGTAGCAGCAGACAATGGCTCCTGTATATGGTGGTTAATAAGTGTATTTTGGAAAGCACAGGGTTAAAATTTTGACTCAAAACCTATGACGTTCCCTGGGTCAGAGAGCGGCTGTGTAAAATTTAGTGATTGTAAATGCGATGGTACAGATTCCTTTAGGGGACATACATACATACATACGGTAGATACACATACACTCAGCTTTATATATTATATTTATACAAGATAAATTTATACCATGTCTGTGATACTAATAAGAAAACAATTCAATATTTACCATGAGCAAATGGATGATAATTTTTATTTTATGCCCAAAGAGTGGTGTTCTGACATGTGTTCTACCAATTCTACACAACAGAGGACTTCTCTCTACAAGAACTGTCTACTTCTGGCTACCTTTGCCATATTTCAGATATGTGGCATTACTTAAAATATAACCCTAATTTGATGATGTATTAAAATCTTTTATGACGAATAAACCCAAGGTTATCTATTTCCAGTTTGCATTATCCATGAAACTTCACAAAGACTAGAAATATAATGAAACAACTTCTAGAATCCAGCCATGCTTTCCTACAGCAGTGATACTACGGTAATTCCTGTGTGCTACACACCAGCTCTTATGTAATAGAAAGTACAAAGTCCACTCTATTTATATGGTGTTATTGTCTTGCTGAAACCACTAATATAGTTGTTAGACTAAAGGTCCGAGCTGCTTGCCCAAACATTAACTTCCAAACAAGTAACATTCAGAATAAACTCAAAGTCCTGTCCTTGGTGGCCTATTACTGATACTGCATGCATCAATTACTAGTACATGTACAAGATGTTTTGTACTGCAGTAGGTAGTTTTATGTCACTTCGACTTTACCGTGTTTTACTTATGTACGTAATTAAAGGATAAAACATCAGCCAAGACTAGCAGTAGAACAATTCTGTTTGAAAAACATCCAAGCTCTGGATTTTTATATGTGCAAAGTGAAAGAGCAACTCTCTCTTTGTCAATGTTTAAAAAAAGAATTGTTATGTCGTATCGGACAGGTGGCTTGAGTCACCGTTTACTGTCGTTCCTTCACATCATAATTATATACCTGTATTTAGGATCTCTAGTTTCTGAATCTGTAGTCCTTCTTGTCCAATACTGTACAACTTATTTCACAATCCTGCTGCCTCAAATGTTCTTGTGTTACCTTACCATTTTAGTTCTATGGAGTTGACACCCTCATACTGGGACCATGCCCATTCATTCGTTTAGGCGGCCATTAAGGGTACTTATTCTGATGCCTTGGTTGAATGCCCAGGTGAAGATGCTTCTCTATCTTCTGTCTATATATATGTATTATCTATCTATCTAGTTACCTATCTACTATAATTTGGCTATTTCTTATTTCTGTCTACCTAACCATTTATCTATCTAGCTTTTTGTCTATTTATTTATATATCTATCTTTTATCTATTTATCTAACTCTCATCTATCAATCTATGTATCTCTCTTCTAATGTATCTATCTGTCATATCTATCTATCTTCTATCATCTATCTAGCTATATATCATCTACTTTATATATATGCATTTATAAGTCTATTATCTATCTATCGATCTATATAATCTTTCATATTTATCTTTTATCATCAATCTACTTATCATCTGTCAATCTCCTATAAAATTCTCCTTACTATACTACTGTTTGTAAACTTCAAAGTGTTATTATTGTGTGTCACAGGTTCCCCTGCCACCCATGTTACGGGTCACAGATGCACCCTTGGTGCCCTCTGTGCCCTCTCATCTCAGCAGCAGTTTTTCTTACCTGTCTGTGTTCTACCGGCAGTCTCCTTGCTTTGGCATGCACGTCTCCACCTTCCAGAGCGCGCATGCCCGCATTCTAATTTTTTAAAGGGCTAGCGTGCCGATAGTTGTCGCTGGCCGGCCGCCTTCCCTGTTAAATTCGCGGCCCCTTCCTGCGTCCCCTGACGGATCTTTGTGCTTCCATGCCATTGAGAAAGCTGTGTTCTTTGCCCTATGTAAATCCTGATTTGCCGTTGTGACCTCGATTCCATTCCTGACGTTGCTCCAGTGCTGCCTGTCCGCTACATCCCCAAATCTGATAACGTGCTGCCTGTCCTAACCTCCTGCCTGTCTCCAACTCCATCTCTGCCTCACAATTCTGTCCCACGCCTTGCTAAGTGTCTCAATCCTCGATAGGCTCGATGGTCCCTCTTCTTTTCTCGGTTCAACTTCTTCATTCACTTTCGTCCAGACAAGAAGAATGTCAAAGCTGATGTTCTCTTTTGTGCTTCTGATATTGTTGGGGAAGAACCGGCTTCTCGACTTACGGCAGCTTCCTCCTGGCAAGACCTATGTCCAACCAGCTCTTTTGCAGCGATCTGTCACTCTTATATCTCATTATTACTGGTGGCCAGATCTGGTCAAGGACGTTTGAGATTTTGTGAGTTTCTGTGCTTCCTGTGCCCGTAACAAGTTTTGCAGTGTATACCAGTACACTTTTTAAGTGTTTTTATCTATTTTTTTGGTCTCTTGTTCTGTGTATGTATTCTAATAATGATTGTTAACAATATATGGTCGTTATGACACTTCTTCTTGTTCTTGCTACATTATTTATTCATGTGTCGATGGACCAATAGAGGTATTTATTGTTGTGCAGGACTCTGTTTTTTGTTTATGCGCGTAACAAGTTGCCACATCTCAAGCCAGCATATTTCCGATACCCAGTTGCCCATGGACTCACATAGCCAAGGACTTTATTATGGATCTCCTATCTTCTTCCGGTATCATAATCATCTGGGTGGTAACAGATAGATTCTACAAGATGTCCCACTTTGTTTCTCTACCAGGTCTACCCTCAGCTCCACGCCTTGGAGCATCTGCTCGCACCAAAACTCCGGCCGACAAGAAACACAGACCTCCCCCAGTTTTATCTCCAGGTGATAAAGTGTGGCTCTCCTCCTGATATGTCCGATTGAAGATTCCCAGCTATAAACTAGGTCCACATTTCCTGGGTCCATTCGAGGTGCTGAAGAGCATCAACCTGGTGGCCAATAAGCTCCGCCTTCCTCCCACTATGCGCATCCCAAACTCCTTCCACATCTCTCATCTGAAGCCAGTCATCCTGAACCGCTTATCCCGTCAAGTGCCTCCTCCTACTCCTGTGACTGACTCCACCAATGTCTTTGAGGTTAAGGAGGTCCTGGATACAAATTTGGTTAGAGAGAAGCGTTTCTTCCTTGTTGACTGTAATGGGTTCCGGGCCTGAGGAGAGATCATGGGAGCCTGAGGATAACATCTTGGACAGTACTCTCCTGCAGAGATTCCTTCAGACCAAGAAGAGGGGGAGGCAGATGGAGGGGGTGGTACTGTCACAGGTGCCCCTGCGACCCATGTCCAGGGTCGCAGGCTCACCCGGGTGCCCCTCTATGCCCCCTAATCTGAGCAGCAGTCTTTCTTACCTTTGGGCATTCCACCAGTTGTCTCCTCGCTCTGGCGTGCACCGATAATTGGCACTGGCCGGCCGCCTCCCCTGTTAAATTCCTGGCCCCTTCCTGTGTCCCCTGCTGTTTCTTTGTGCTTCCATGCCATTGCCAAAGCTGTGTTCCTTGCCATGTGCGTTTATCCTGATTTCCCATTGGGACCTCCATTCCGTTCCTGACTTTGCTCCTGTGCTGCCTATCCTGACCTCCTGCCTATCCCCAACTTTATCTCTGCCTCATGATTCTGCACCTCACTTTGGCCACCATCAAGGACAACGTGGTGCCTGTGAAGCGTCCTGGTTGTTTCCACGCCAAAGCAAGTCCAACCCACTTTGCGGCAGGCTCTGGTGAAAACCGGGTACCACATAGACTCCGCTCCCAGGTGTCATCTTACGTCATCGTTCAGTGGGTCCACTTTCCAATGAATCCTGACATTGTGCAGGGCTAATGAGAGAAATCTTAATGTCACTCATCTTCCTCTTGACAATACCCCATAGATTCTCTATGGGGTTAAGATCAGGCAAGTTTGCTGGCCAATGAAGCACTATGATACCAGGTATTAGTACTTTTAGCAGTGTGTACACCTCCCAAGTTCTGCTGAGAAATATAAATTATATCTGCAAAAAGCTTGCCGGCAGAGGGAAGTATGCAGTTCGCTAAAATTTACTGGTAGAAGGATGTGCTGTCTTGATAAAACACAATTCACCTACATCAGTAGATGACATGACTCCCCAAAAACATCACTGATTGTGGAAACTTCACACTGGACCTCAAGTAGCTTGGATTGTGTCTCTCCATTCCAATCTGCTTGAGGATGGGTCATATTGCAGAATGTAATATTGTATTCTGCAGGAATAATGTAAGAGAAATGCCATATGGTCCTATGTCAGTGTCCTCTCAATGTTTCTGCATGATGCAGTGTTCACATGTTCCCTTTTAGGCTTAGATGGCCATATTCCATTTGAGAAGCTTTAGGGGACATTTGATGTTATATTGTGGTGCAAACAGTTAATGTATTTGGTACCCCCTATGAAGAACAGACGAAAAGTTGGTAAACTTGCTTTTTATTGGTCACATTTTGCACCAATAAATGCAACAAAAAATATTAGGAGTCTAGAAGTTCAGGAAAAGTGTCAGGATTGAAGAGCTGTGCCAAAATTGATCAATAGAAAAAAAGATGTGAGTGTCTTAGAAGAAGCTAAATTGTGGCGCTGACATATAATAAATATAGTGCACAAGGCACAGGAACATAAAAAACTGTGCTCAGCAAAGGACGTGCGCCAGTTTTCTTTCGGACCCTGTACCAGGGGGTGCCAGATTCAAAGAGAATGGGGGTCATTTACTAAGGGCCCGATTCGTGTTTTCCCGACGTGTTACCCGAATATTTCCGATTTGCGACGATTTTCCCTGAATTGCCCCAGGATTTTGGCGCACGCATCGGGGGCGTGGCCGAACGAAAACCCGACGGATTCGGAAAAACCGCCGCATTTAAAAAAAAAAGTGTTGCGGAACTTGCACTTACCTTCACCAGGAATAGGTCGGTGTACTTGAGTGCATTTCGGCGGGCCCCGGGAACTTCAGCACAGCAGCACCACCTGGTGGACGTCGGAGGAACTACCTTAGTGAATCTCGGCCGGACCCGAATCCACCGCAGAGAATGCGCCGCTGGATCGCGAATGGACCGGGTAAGTAAATCTGCCCCAATGTGCACCACAGATCATGAATCTGGTGCTCCTTGCACACTACACAGCTTAGTTTTATCTTAGTAAATGTGCCCCAAATTTGTGTTCTATCAAGCAGCTGCGCCACATAACGGTTGCAAATGTGGCGCAGACACTTCTTAAATACTTGTGCAAGCAGTTTGCACCTAAAAAAAGTGAAAAGTCTGGAAGAAAACTGGCGCACGTCCCTTAGTAAATGTGCCCCAATAATGTCTTTTGTTAAGAACACAGATGTCTAAGACCCAGTTTAAGGGAAAACGCTATTTCTGCAGTGTGTAGTTTTGGGAGATATCTCACAAGCAAATATGAACTCTTGACATAGAACACTGCTCAGTAGTTTAGCACACTACTTTGGACTATGATAAGTAAACAGTTCAAATTTGCCAAAGAACAAAGCACATAGGAGCTATTGATAGGCATTATGTTCTGCATTATTTAATGTTTTATGTAATATGCTTTGTTGCTGCTATGTATTATGTTCATATGTTTAGGAATTGCATTCATTTCCTCACATTTTACAGTAGGTGTATTTATTAAGAGAAATATTACTAAACCCACACTATGGGGCATATTTATCATAAAAAAACACAGCAAAGCCCCACGCCGGCCCACTCCCGGCCGGCCGAGCCCCCCCTTCACGCCGCTTCACGTCCCACTGGCGTGCAGGTGGCGGATTGGGGCAAATAATCGCAAGTGCTAGCAATAAGCTAGCATTTGCGATTATTTCAGGGCCGCGGTTTGTCCGGATCAGTCGGGTTGTTTGATGTCCACGCCCACCGATTTGTGTCGCATACAAGCCGACGCCAATGCGCCACAATCTGATTGCGTGCGCCAAAAACCCGGAGCAATGCAGCGCAAAACGGAAAAATTTGCGAAACCAGGTGGAAATGTGCCCAACGGACCCTTACTAAATGTGCCCCAATATGTCACTGTGTCTCACTATAAAAAAAACAAAATGCCCAAATATGAAGATGGTATTTTAAATATTACTGAAAAGTATAGTCCCAAATTCACAAACATAGATGACCCATAACTTGCTTTCTAGTCCTTGGACTGTTATGGTCCTCGGAGCCCTGTGGCCATTGCCTTAAAGGATACCTTTCAGTTAAACAAACCCACTGAGGGTGCGTTCACACGTTGCAGTTAAAACTGCATCGCAATCAGCTTTGAGGTGGTTTTAGTTGCAGTTTTGTCAATTGAACAGGTGAAAGACATGAACTGAACGAGTGAATTTGATTTTGAAGGGGAAACCTGCTCCACAAATGTCACAACCAGTTCAGTTCATGTCTTTCACCTGTTCAATTGACAAAACTGTACCTAAAACCACCTCAAAGCTGATTGCGATGCAGTTTTAACTGCAACGTGTGAACGCACCCTAAGAAAGTACAAAGTACAAAGTTCCACAATCCATTTGTAAAGCTAACTCAATAACTATGAAATTGACCCCATGTGAGGCCGATCATCATCTTTCCTTTGAGCTGAGTGCGGCATTTTAATGTCCTTCCTGCTCAGCCACACCTCCAGTGCAAGCCTGTGAAAGTTGAAAGATGCTGCAATGTGATTGGCTCTGTCTTCTCAATCACGCTGCGGAGGCAAATCACATTGCAGTAACTTTCTAATATTTGAGGCCTTCTACTTTGGCTTACAGAGATAGGAGGTTCTAAGTAAAAGGTAACCTATCATTTAAACTAAACTACAGTAACTAAACATGTCTTTGTTTAGTCAGGAGAGAGACCCTGGGTGTATCAATCGCTGAAGAGAATTCCTGATGGAAGTGTATTTGCAGATTTTTCTTCAGCCAGTCAAATACAGCCAGCATCACTCTCAACTCTCTCAGGAATTCTCTTCAGTGAGTCACACACAAACACAGCCAATGGGGCACATTTACTTACCCAGACCTGCACGTTCCCCGATCCGGAGTGTCCAACGAGAATGAATTCTGCCTCCACTCACTTACATTGTGTGCCCGATATCCTGCATGTGTCGCTCCCCACTCAGGTCCCCCGGAGTTAAGTATCTTCTTCCTGCTGTATGTAAGTGCATGGCTTGCGACACAATTTTAAAGTTAAATCCCGCACTCTGTCCGAATCACTCAGATCATCTGGCAGCCCGCCTCCCGATTTCTGTTGCATGAAAGCCAGCCCCGGGGCGCCTAAATCCGATCGCGTGCGACACAATCCCCTTGTAAATCCCTGTCCCAGCAGCGCGATCCCCGAAAACGTTGGAAAACCCGGAAATGTGGCCACGGACCCTTAGTAAATAAGCCCCAATATCTTTCTCATTCTTAAGGGATAACTAAATGATATAGCAGAGGCAAGTTGACTGGGCTGAAGGAAAGTTAGGCCCCTTGTCAATCAGGAAGCTGGAGCTGGAGGAACATGAATATGCATAGATGGTGAGTCAGCTTTATGAACTGTGGAACTTTATAGGCATGTCGAAAAACATTAAAGGAAAATTTGTACTGCTATAGCAGTTTTCAAAGATATGTTGAGTTGGGTTAGTTTAACTGACAGGTTCGCTTTAACTAAGGCCCCTTAGCTCTGGGAGCCTGGAATACATGCCCATAAAGTAGCAGGCCTCTGACAGTAGACATATGCTGCAATGTGATTGGGCTCCGCAATTTGATTGATTGGTTTGCTAGGTATAGTTATTTATATTTCTCTGTCATTCAAGACATCTACAGTATCTAAACTACAGTAGTTAATCTACCCATATTATTATATAGTGGATGTAATGCTCTATGCTGAATAATATCTTTATGACATACTATGAGGTCTACACAAGTCTGGGGCCCACCAAGCTCTGGGGCCCACCGCTGGATTCATCAGTTCACCTGTGGGCCAGTCCATGCCAGATTTGGTTTAGAAAAAACACAGAAAAAATGCATCACCTCTGAAAATTGTGAACAAGGGCCAAAGTACACTTGGAGCAAAGTGTATAGAGCAAGGTTGTATGCCAAAAGTATGTGTTTATTAGTTAAATATCCTCTAGCAGATGTACTAGGTTGCATTCCTTCGAGAACTAAAGGCCATGACCCCGACAGAATACATCCAACTAGATATACCTGAGCAATGTTCACTCTGAATCATCAAAAACTAGAGACTGATGCAGGAGTTATAGGAGTAGCTGTTATGTTTTCTGTTATAAATATCATACAAGTAAAAAACCTTAAAACTTCTGGAATCTTGATTTGTAATTTAATTTTATGGTAACATACTTAACCAGCAAATAATACTATTCATGGTTTATGAAAAGAGTTATACAATTTTACACTATGGGGGTCATTTACTAAGGGCCCAAATCGCCTTTTTACGGCGGGTTACCTGAATATTTCCGATTTGCGATGATTTTCCCTGAATTGCCCCGGGTTTTTGGCGCACGCGATCGGATTGTGGTGCATCGGCGCTGGCGTGCACGGGACGCAAATCGTGGGGGCGTGGCTGAACGAAAACCCGACGGATTCGGAGAAACCACCGCATTTTTTTAAAAAAAATGTCGCTGGACACGCGCTTACCTGCACCCAGCAACGGATCGTGAACTCCGGCGGACCTTGGCGGACTTCAGCGCAGCAGCAACACCTGGTGGACGTTGGAGGAACTGCCATAGTGAATCGCCAGAAGACCCGAATCCACCGCAGAGAACGCGCCGCTGGATCGCAAATGGACCGGGCTAGGTAAATCTGCCCCTATATCTTTTATAGTAATGCTGTCTACAATGCCTTCTTGCTATTATTCTGTATAAACCTTCACTGTTTATTTCTCTAGTCTGAAAATATATATATACTTGTGATAGGCACATATGCACTTGCCTTGTTATGAGACACAACTTTGGTAACGGTAATGTTACTGCACATGTAAAATCCCTGAAACCTAAAGTGAATCCTCATGTAAAACATGCTGATTCATTGGGGCACATTTAGTTACCCGGTCCAGTGAGTTCCCCGAAAGTGCATTGTCCAGCGATAATGCACTCACGATTCACTAAGATTGTGCGCCCGATATCCTGCATGTGTCATTTCCACTCTCAGGTCCGATGGAGTTCACCACCTTCTTGGTGGTGCATGTAAGTGCTTGGGTGATTGGATGATCTGAAGGCACCCCCCCCCCCGATTTCTGTTGCATGAAAGCCAGCACAGCTGCGCCAAAATCTGATGATCGCGTGCGACACAATCCCCAGTCCGACGATAGTTCAGCGTGCGACCCTTAGTAAATAAGCTCCATTTGGAATTTGAGACCAATTTCATTGCAGATTCTTAGAGTATTTCTCCTCTCCCTTCCCTCTCACATACATTAATATTGTTCCGTTGTTGTAATGGATAGCAGGCAGCCAAATTCATTTCAATGGGCTCCATGTCTGAGCTGACTGCCCAAACAGGAAAACACAGTGTAGGCCCTGCACAAGTTTGCAGGCAGTTTTTACTGCAGTCATTGGAAAGTGAGCCGACCAAACAGACAGATACCACACAGGCCACAAACCATGGACCACCATTGTTTGTGGTCCAAAATGCATACCTCCCAACTTTCGTAGCAGGGAAATAGAGACAAAAGATTTTTGCCCTAAGCCACGTCTTTTGCTGTGCCCTCAAGCAACTCCCCCTTATTTTGCTTCCCTGAAGCCACCCCTCTTATTTTGCCCCATCCAGTAGCTCCTCCTTTTATCCCCCAGCAGCTCCCCCTCTTATTTTGCCCCATCTGGTAGCTCTCCTTTTAATTGTGCCCCCACAGTAAAATAATAAACACATAAACTCAACTTTCCCTGTTCCCCCACAGCAGCTCCTCTCTCCTCACATCACATCACGCCTGCCTGCTCTGCTACACAGAGAAGGAGCAGAGCCAGAGTGATAGGTCAGTGAGCTACATGCTCTCTACATCATCACTGTAATCAGCTCTGTTGGCATCCGAGGATGTCCCGGCTGGGCCGCACATAGCCCACAAGCTGGGACTGTCCCACTGGATTCAGGACAGTTGGGAGGTATGCATGTGCATGTAGCTATGGAGAGAGGAGCAGCCACTGCAAATCAGCACCAAAAAAAAAGCAGTAAGAAACAGTAAGACTCCGGTAATTCTGGGGAGTTATGTTGTTCAGTTCACACATCTGTGGTTGGTCCAGGAACTGCAGCCAGTGCATGCACAAAGTTTCTTGGAAAGAACATAGATGTCTAAAGCCAGTCTTAAAGAACAAACACTATGCAAAGCTCAGTTTCTGCAGTGTTTGCTTAGAAACGAATATAGACTTTCCGCCATATAACACTGCTCAATGGTTCATCACACTACTTTGGACTATGATAAGTAAACAGTTAAAATTTGCCAAAAGACAAAAACACATAAGAACTGCTTTCATATTTTATGTTGTTTTATGTAATATGCTTTCTTATACCTGTGTATTATGTATGTGACAGTTGTGTTATAAGGTACAGGCCATCTTTGCCAATCTGTGTTCCAGAAACCAATGTTATCGTATATAGTCAAGTACAAACCAAGTTTTTCAGCACAATTTTTGTGCTGAAAATTCCCCACTCGGCTTATTCTCGGTTATTTAAAAAAATAATAAACTCACCTTTGAGATGCCTTCTTCTTACTTTATGTGCTTCTGCTGACATCAAAATTTACATCACACGAAGTAAGAAGAGGACTACCCGGGGCATCAGAAAGGTGAATACTCAGTTTATTTTTTATGTGCTGGGCATACTGACGTCTGGAAAGCTATATACTACACGGGCTGACTATATTCTCCAAGGGGTTGGCTATATACTACATTGTGGCTGGCTGGGTACATACTACAGGGGACTGGCTATATACTACAGGGGGCAGGCTATATACTACAGAGGGCTGCCAGGCAATATACTATTAGGGGCTGGATGGCAGGCTGTCTATATACTACAGGGGCAGGCTATATACTACAGGGGGCTGGCTGACAGGCTATATACTACTAGGGGCTAGATGGCAGGCTATATACTACTGGGGGCTGTCTGGCTCTATACTACTGGGGGCTGGCTATATACTGGGGAGGCTGTAACCAATGTCTTTCCCACCCATCGTATACTCGATTCAATAGGTTTTCCCAGTTTTTTCAGCTTTAATGTACATTTCTCCAAACACATATACACTAGACATGATCTAAAATGGTTTTTCAAGGCTATGGCATTGGGCAGATGGCGGGTCTAAGGAACCTTCAGAAAAACTCTGACGTGGTGTTTTGCAATCTCACGTGTCAATGTAAGTTACCATGACACAGTCATAGCTTCTCTTCTACCAACCAATTAAAGGGAATGATTAATTAGTTGTTAGCCTTGTCTTGAAACTTGAATGCAATTAAACCAGTCAGACAAGCAAACCCGGGTAAATAAAAACCAAGGGTAATTAAAACATACACTTGTTCTGTTGCCTTCTGGTGGAGAAAGGCATAACATATTTTCAGCTACATGAATACAACAGATGGTACACTGACACATTCATTTCAATGGACCCATGCACATGAATATGGAGGTAAGTATGGGTGCTGCCACAGAGAGGGGCACCCTTGACACAAGCCTCTTCAGGCAAGAACGTTCACAGTTTTTTTTATTTAAAACTAGCACATGATGGCTAGCAGATACACCTGACGACCTTTGATACCCGGCTCAGAACTTCATCATACTCCAGCGCATGCAACTTGGTTCTGGTGCTCTATCATTGTACTGAGCTTGATACTGTTTTGTAAGTTGGATTCCGACTGTGCGTTCTTACAGATGAGTGCATATAGGTTTAAGTTCATGGTAGTTGTGTATAACGTAGTGAGCCTGGGTAGGTTAGTGTATACACAGTACGGTATTATTGTCAGGATTCGGGATATGTGAATCCACTGGACACCTGGGACCGGAGTCTAAGTGGCACCTGGTCTTCACCAGAGCCCACCGCAAAGCGGGTTGGACTTGCTGCGGCAGGGTACCACCAGGTCATTCCACAGGTGCGAATAGCCCACGGTGGAAGCCGAGGTCGAGTTACCTTAGCAGGAGACAGTGTCGTGGTCAGGTCCAGGCAGTAGGTCAGGGCAGGCGGCAGAGATGCAACGTCAAGGTCCAATCCGGGGTCAGCAACAGGAGGTCCAGGCAGATGGGAACAGGAACACAGGCACACGGGACACAGAAACACAGCAACGCAGGAACACAGCAACACAGAGGAAATCTGGTAACACAGCAACACAACCCACATATGCATTTTTTCACCAATTTCACTGCATTTGGAATTATTTTTCTTGCTTCCCAGTACACGGCATGGAATTTTAAATACCATCACCATGCCCTCATATAATCCACAGAAAAAAGAGACTGCACTCCAAATTGAATGTGAACAAACGGATGGGAGCTTTATTAGCCCAAGTGCAACGTTTCAGACCCTATTCAGGGTCCTTTTACAAGCAATGGGATATATCCAATACTCCATATACACTCACCGGCCACTTTATTAGGTACACCTGTCCAACTGCTCGTTAACACTTAATTTCTTATCAGCCAATCACATGACGGCAACTCAGTCCATTTAGGCATGTAGACATGGCCAAGACAATCTCCTGCAGTTCAAACCGAGCATCAGTATGGGGAAGAAAGGTGATTTGAGTGCCTTTGAACGTGGCATGGTTGTCGGTGCCAGAAGGGCTGGTCTGAGTATTTCAGAAACTGCTGATCTACTGGAATTTTCACGCACAACCATCTCTAGGGTTTACAGAGAATTGGCCCGAAAAAGAAAAAACATCCAGTGAGCGGCAGTTCTGTGGGCGGAAATGCCTTGTTGATGCCAGAGGTCAGAGGAGAATGGGCAGACTGGTTCGAGCTGATAGAAAGGCAACAGTGACTCAAATCGCCACCCGTTACAACCAAGGTAGGTAGAAGAGCATTTCTGAACGCACAGTACGTCGAACTTTGAGGCAGATGGGCTACAGCAGCAGAAGACCACACCGGGTGCCACTCCTTTCAACTAAGAACAGGAAACTGAGGCTACAATTTGCACAAGCTCATCGAAATTGGACAGTAGAAGATTGGAAAAACGTTGCCTGGTCTGATGAGTCTCGATTTCTGCTGCGACATTCGGATGGTAGGGTCAGAATTTGGCGTCAACAACATGAAAGCATGGATCCATCCTGCCTTGTATCAACGGTTCAGGCTGGTGGTGGTGGTGTCATGGTGTGGGGAATATTTTCTTGGCACTCTTTGGGCCCCTTGGTACCAATTGAGCATCATTGCAACGCCACAGCCTACCTGAGTATTGTTGCAGACCATGTCCATCCCTTTATGACCACAATGTACCCAACATCTGGTGGCTACTTTCAGCAGGATAATGCGCCATGTCATAAAGCTGGAATCATCTCCGACTGGTTTCTTGAACATGACAATGAGTTCACTGTACTCAAATGGCCTCCACAGTCACCAGATCTCAATCCAATAGAGCAGTGGTGGCGAACCTATGGCACTGGTGCCAGAGGCGGCACTCGGAGCCCTCTCTGTGGGCACCCGGGCCATCGCCCCAGCATGAAGTTCACCAGACAGGACTCAAAGAATCTTTCTACAATGATAGGCGAATTTGCCCTCTTCCTTTCAACTGCATTGGTGTCTTTAGGAGGCTGAACGATTGAAAGTTGTCAAAGAACAAGGAGAAATAAATTACTGCTTATATTGCTGCGCTGGCACTTTTCAATAAATAAGTGGCTTTTGGTTGAAGTTTGGGCACTCAGGCTCTAAAAAGTTCGCCATCACTGCAATAGAGCATCTTTGGGATGTGGTGGAACGGGAGATTCGCATCATGGATGTGCAGCCGACAAATCTGCGGCAACTGTGTGATGCCATCATGTCAATATGGACCAAAATCTCTGAGGAATGCTTCCAGCACCTTGTTGAATCTATGCCACGAAGAATTGAGGCAGTTCTGAAGGCAAAAGGGGGGTCAACTCGTTACAAGCATGGTGTACCTAATAAAGTGGCCGGTGAGTGTATATGGACAACATCATAAGTCATGTGATCATATCAGGTGCATCTTTACAAAAAAATATAATACATCCATAGATAAAACACAGTAAGCAACATCCATTAGTGTATCACAAAATATCAGTAAATGACCATGTGTAATAACCCCATTATTTACCTCTAGTTACTTGGTGACAGTATTATTATCTCCCTCGGCGTTCAGAAATACAAAGGGCGCATGTGCACCAGTCCCTATGACATCAGGGAGCCATCCACCAATCACATACCCCACATTGTATTAAACCACCTCCTTCATTCAGACTAAGCTGCGCCATTTTTTGGCGCACGCGTCAGTTCCGGCGCATACATAAGTCATCTCAAAGCAGAAAACCCGGGTCACGATCATGTGATCAATCATGCCTACGCCATTTTGTTTTAGGGCAACTTGCCCAATATTTTTACAGCTTATAGCCAATTGTTCCCACTACAAACAGAGTAGTGCACATTATGTCATATATTCATACCACACATTGTGCTCTCTGCTATACCATTATAACTCCCATATTCTATGGTGATAGAAAAATTACCCTCTGCTCAACCAACATACAACCACAGGGAGGGGTTCACGGTCACAGGTGATGGAATGGATAATAAAAGTACATAGCCCCCATCTTGAATAATAAAATTCAAAAAAACGATTGAGCCGTTGGAGAAATTCATGTGTCTTCTTAGTGAGTAACCCATAAGTGTTCTATATTAATGTGAATTCTCTTCATGTGATCACATGTGAGATAATAATATTGTCACCAAGTAACTAGACACATGGCCATTTACTGATATTTTGTGATACACTAATGGATGTTGCTCACTGGGGTCATTTACTAAGGGCCTGATTCGCGTTTTCCCGACGTGTTACCCGAATATTTCCGATTTGCGCCGATTTCCCCTGAATTGCCCGGGATTTTGGCGCACGCGATCGGATTGTGGCGCATCGGCGCTGGCATGCATACGACGGAAATCGGGGGGTGTGACCGAACGAAAACCCGACGGATTCGGAAAAACCGCCACATTTAAAACAAAAAATCTGTTGCGGAGCTTGCACTTACCTTCACTCAGCCCGAGCCGGTGAACTCCAGTGCGTTCCGATGCTTTTCAGCGCAGCAGCACCACCTGGTGGACGGCGGAGGAACTACCTTAATGAATCCCGTCCGGACCCGAATCGCCGCTGGATCGCGAATGGACCGGGTAAGTAAATCTGCCCCACTGTGTTTTATTTATGGATGTATTATTTTTTTTGTAAAGATGCACCTGATATGATCACATGACTTATGATGTTGTCCATATATATGGAGTGTTGGATTTATCACATTGCTTGAAATAGGGTCTGAAACGTTGCACTTGGGCCAATAAAGCTCCCATCTGTTTGTTCACATTCAATTTGGAGTGCAGTCTCTTATTATTATTATTACCTGGTGTGTCAAGACCAGTATTGGGATCTGCACCCACAGTTTTTTCATGCTATTTGGTGCTGCTGGACTAATGTTTTTCATGCCCTCATATAGCTCTCTACATGGAAAAATAAAAAGTTATAGATTTTTAAAAGTGGGGAGTGAAAAATGGAAACGCTAACAAAAAACAAAAAAGGGCCTCGGCGTTAAAAGGGTTAAATGCCTTATGCTATTTTTTTTATCAAGGCCTCAGTTTTCTGGCATAAACTAAGCCAACTGAAAGGAAGAGTAATGTATGACTAAACAGTCTTAGGTTACATTCACACGAACGTGCAGGGCATGCGTTTGTCGCGATGGAGAGGAGGAGTGGTGACCCCTCCCCTCTCCATAGTGATGCACGATGCACTGCACTGTAACACAGGGAAAGATGGAACATGTCCTATAATTTCCCTGTGTACGGAGCCGCATGGCACGGCAGCAAGCTTGTAGCCGTATATACGTCCCCCTACGGTCGTGTGAATATAGCCTTAGACTACTCCAGATTTATCATCTAGACCAGACACTTTGATAAGTGCAGTCTAGATACTTCTGCCCCAATTTGACACAAAAAACTATCTCAAAATCAATATCTCAAAATGATTCTGTAAATGTAGTATGTTCCCTAAACAGGGTCATATATTATTTTTGTATTAACTTTGCATGGACACTTAAGTACTATTGGGCCAGTTTGAGGTTTGGGGGCTTTCCATGTGTGTCTCATGTGGTTTTAAATGGTTTTATATTTTGTCTGTAACTAATAAAGGCTTTGTATCTCCATCATCTAATGATTGAGAAGGTCAAAGTTCAAATACCGGAGTGGCTGGCGGTTGCGGCCTACGGCACGCTTGGTATGGGGACCGCAGGGCTGTCCTACAGCCTTTCAGGTCTCCAGCAGGTGATGTGTACAAGAAATATGGAGGGAGAGGCTGATGTACTGGTTCTCCCTGGGGCAACCCCTGAGTATGTGTAAGATAAGTCCCTGGGTAATGGATGGGGAAGCCTGTGGTGGTAGACAGCCGTATCCAGGGATCAGATGGAGGCAATATTGTGCAAATCAACTTACTATTCTTTATTGAACAACAGGTCGCAGGCAACAAGCCTAAACAGTTATCAGCAGATTATGGTACTGGAGTGGTTGTGAAGAGGGGTCCTCAGGAATAGTGCACCAGCCTGGAATTTGGATGGAGCTGTGTCCAAACTGTGGAAGCTGCAGTCTGGTCCTGGGATTAGGTTAAGTGTCAGAACTGAAGGTGTGATGTGCACTGTCTCTCTCTTCACTCTGCCCATGTGCTGAGAGTCCTTATGGTAAAGCTTGTACTCTCCAAGAGAGCTGGTGGAAAAGAGGCCTGTGCTTCCACTGCACAGGGGTTTTAGCTTATATATATGCATATGCAACATCCCTGCCAATGTATAGGCAAGGGAGTAGTTCCGAATAAGGCCCTCTATCTGTCAGGACCCATCAGGTGAACCTGCGCAACTCACCTAAGGGATAAAGCAGGAGGTCTAAGGTAATTAGCAGCTGTAGATTCTGCCTGAACAGGCAATGGTTAAGTGGGTGTAAATGTTTGACCATGTACACTGGAGTGTGATTGGAGAGGTTGCTACCACCTGACTAGGAGAATAAAAATCCTGGGCAGGGAGGAGCAAGGCCTCTTACCAGCAAGCTCTCTTTCCAGCAAGTGCTCTTCAACCTCATGGTCTCTCCACAGAGCAGAGAGTCAGATTTGCTGTCAGAGTGAAGAGAGAGACAGTGTCAGTACACCTGCAGCAATGACACAGAACCAAATCCCAGGACACTCAGAGTTGCAGCTTCCACAACTGGTACACAGCCTGCATCTACTACCAGGCTGGTGCAATATTCCTGAGGACCTTCTCCATGACCACCCCAGTAATCCAGTAATCCAAATATGCTGTGAGACCTTTTAGGCCTGTTGCCTGCTGTTATTCAATAAAGAATCACAAGTTATTTTGCACAACGCCTGATCCCTGGATACGGCTGTTACCACCACGGACTCCCCATCCATTACCATCCATTGGTCATGTATATTACGTTGTGAAGACTCAACCGTTGAGACCCTCTCTTCTATGTGATGCACTTCGTCCCTAATTGCGGACAGTTTGGTACTGTAGGATTGCACTAGTCTGGAGATGTACGCCTCCATATCCTCTCTTGTGGGAATGGCGCGAATGTGAGCTCTCAGGGCCCTGAGATCTGCTAGGGCTTCCATGTCTAAAGAAATTTTTGCAGGATATATTGAGTCAGCGGTTACATGGAGCCTGTTATCTTCAGATTGTGAGCCCTGTGAGTAAGGATCAGATAATGGGCTCTGGTGATGCAGTAGGGAGAGGTGCTGTGGAAGCTGGAGGGCCTCATCCTGTGGTGCCCTTGCAGGCCATGCTATGGCATGTGGATTTAGCCCAGGTGTAACGGAGGGCAAAGGGGAGCCCTGTATGTATCCCCAGCGCGGGGAGGCTGCCAAGGATGAGTAGGGTGATACTGCCTGGGCATAGGCCTGCTCCTCGGGCTCTTTCCTACCAGGGGGCGTAGGTGCAACGTGCCCCTTACCTTGAGTCTGTGGCAGGGGGGAGACTCCTGAGGGGACTATTCCCGGGTCTCCAGAGGGGAAGGCCGAGCGGCCCGCAGTTGAGCCTCTGGGTGAGCTGTGTGCGGCTATGATGCAGCCACTCACCGCTCCTGCGCCCGACATCCTGGGTGAGTTCAGTGAAGGGCTCGTAGCATGCTTCGTCACTTCTTCGGGCCAGTGCAGGGCTGCCAGATGAGTCGCTGCTGACCCGTAAGCCGCCACGCTCCGCTCCCGCGGCCACCATCTTGGATCCACCACGTGGGGGACTCGAAGTCTGGACGGGTTGCAGAGGTTCCGTCCCACGGTCTGTCACTGGAGTGTCAATGATGGACCGTCACGAGCGTGGAGGTGATGTGGCGGAGGTCCCGGGAGATCCATGTGGGGCCGACAGGGGCAGGTCGGTGAGGTCCACAGCTTTAGCCGGGCATATGGGTGCAGTCTCCATCCCTCATGCCGCCTGCAGGTAAGAGGTAATGGGATTTCGGGCGGTTGAGCGAGTTGAAGGAGTAGAGGTGACCCCAGCTCCTCTGCGTTTCTTGGCACCCATGCAGGTGGGATTTTGGGGGTGAAAAAGGTATTATTGTGGCCAATTCTCTGGGCCCGGCACGGGAGCTCAAGAGAAAAGCAGCTTCAAGCTTCCATGGCCAAACCACGTCCCCTATATATATATATTTATGATAATGTTTTGCTTACCTGTAACTGCTATGTTCTAAATAAATGTGGACAAGATTACATAAGGTGAGTAAGAAGGTTTCCATTAATTTAACTAAAGCAGAATCATTTAAACTGTTGAGTAAATGCACCACAAAGTTTATAAGAAAAGTAAAAAAGCTTCAGAGCTGTTTGTGCAGGTACTTTGCACCATCTAGTGGCCAAAATGTTACACTACACATTGGAAATACTTTTATGCCAATTATGTGAACAATAATTACATTTGTTCTTAGTTTTGAAAAAAAATACAGACTGAAAGCAAATCTTTTAATTGAAATGGTTCCTATGCATGTTAATAGGATTTGCATGAAGTAAAAAATCATAGATTTGCAGAAATCATAGACCTTGCCCATAAGAGAGACATCTTTGCCCACCACTTTTATTTGATTTGCCAAATACCTAGGCAACACCTATAAACAGGGGTGCTCCAACCATGAGGCTGGTTGAACCTCTCACTTCAGGCAGCACTACCTGCAGCAACATGGGGGCAGGATCAGGGGTGCAGTCACCCGCTACAAATTAAGTTCTGACATTTGTAATGAGTGTCTCATCACACCCAATGTCAATACAATAAGATACTGCATTGAGAACCCACCTACTAACAAAAACTGATATTTTCCTACTACACGGGCTGGAGTGGGACATCATTCTATGGCTTGCCTCAGGCAGCAGTCAGTATAGGTTCACCCCTACCTATAAGTAAAACTTCCCCCCCTACTACAGAAGCTGTGTTCGAATTGTCATGGATTGGTAGTGGCATCATCCTGAAAATGGTTCCTGATTGTTATGCAAGCCCTGTCCATTTGTATACTTCCTTTTTAGTGGAGTTCATAAATTCTTTATACCAATTTAGTTTTGTCTTAATACCTAATTCTAAACCCTTGCATTTAAAAAAATGCCTAAATGCCTACTTTATGTGGACATGGTTTTTTATGCATACTCGTATTTTTGTAGGATGTTATGGGGCTTTGAACGTTATGTGCGATTTTTCAGATTTTCATTAAAAACCGCAAAATCCTGCTATTGAGGGACCTGCGCAGGTTTCAAGTCACTTTGAGAGACCTAGATAAAAGTAAAACCCCATAAATTACCCCATTATAGAAACTATACCTCTCAACGTACGTAAAACAACTTTTATGAAGTTTGTTAACCCTTTACTTGTTTTACCGGGGTTAAAAAAAATTGGATGTCATTTTGAAAGTAAATTTTTTTTGGCTAAATTAATGTGTGTTTCAAAAAATGTACAAATTCTCAGTTTGATACTCCCGCGCAAAACGCTACCCCTTATGTGGTGTTAACCTGCTGTATGGGCACACGCCAGGGCATCGAAAGGAAGCTGCGCCATTCAGAGTAGATTATGCATTGTCACATTTTATTGGCTATACAATCTTTATTTTTTTGGCAATTTGGACATATAAGGGCTTATTTTTTGCGACATGAGATGCAGTTTACAAATATTTCATTTTAGTGGGTCATTAGCTTATTGATGCGATTTTATTAACTCTTGAATGTATGGGTGAAAAGAAAATGGTCAATTTTGGTTTCCTTTCTTTTTGTATTTTTTAGGGGTCGTACACCATACACTAAAAATACTATATTATCTTTATTCTACAGATCACTACAATTACGGTGATACCTCATTTATATAGTTTTTTATTTATTTTTACAATTTTACTGGAAAAAAACTAATATAGAGGAAATCTCATTTGTTTTTGCATCGCCATCTTTTCGGAGACATAACTTTAATATTTTTTGGTTGACAGAGCTAGTTCAGGGCTTATTTTTTACGTGTTGAGTTGTTCTTTTCAGTGGTACCATTTGGGCGCACACCTTTTTTTGATCACTTTTTAGAACATTTTTGTGAAGAGATTTTATGAGAAATGTACAGTTTTGGCCAGTTTTTTGGATTTTGTTTTGGGTTAAGTTATTGTACGGATTGTTACGGACGTGGCGACACCAAATATGTGTTTTTATTTTTGCAATTTTGTGGGGTTTTTTTACTTTATTACATGGGTATAGGGAATGTTTGAGTTTAAGGGACTTTAACTTTATTTGCTGCGCATGCTCATTGTGTTACAGCGGGGTCCCTGCCAGAAGGCAGGGACCCAGCTCCTGGAAGAGGATCTCAGTGAAACAGGACACTGGCAGTCCCGGGGCTGCGATTGGAGCAGCCCCCCCCCCCCGGTAAGCGCTGCTGGGGTAGGGGATGGGGGTGGGGGTGGTGTGTGTCTGATTCTTGTTAAATGCCCCTTGCACGCCACGGTCATAATATAGCCGACACCCGCAGCTTCTGGAGACGCTCCGTTCAGCTTGATGTAATAGTAAATTGTGGGAACGTACCTCCCGCGATGCATTACTATTACGTCAAATGTCGGTAAGGGGTTAAGGGATTAAAAATTACAGAAAAGTATGATGCCATTTTGTCCCAGTATCATGGATATAACGTAAAGCCATAAATAGAATCTATGGTTTTAGTTGGTTTTAGTTCATGCAAAATTTACTAGAATTTCTTTGCAAAGAAAACTATGGATTTGAAAATTTCTAACATATCAATTGACTTCTGTCTAGCTTGCATTCATTGTAGTTCAAAGAGGAAAAAAAGAGAAAAACCAGCTCACCTCCACGACTGCATGAATACCGGCACGAAACCCGCCTTGTTTGCTGAGGCACCAACACTCAGAGAAATAAGTTGATGTCAGCCAGTAAATGGCAATCTTTAGACTTTTATTTCATCCAATATTCATTGTCCATAGTGTTATTCCAGCATTCCTACGGTCGTTTCGAGCGATCTAGTCGCTCTTATCATGGAATATCGAATACATTTCATAATGATGCCCTTAAGTACTTCCTCTCATAGACACCTGTGAGGTGGGTGTGTCCAAATTATGACATCACACCTCACCGATGTGAGGAAGTGTACAAAAAGGACCAGAACATGTGAATAATCCAAAATACAATATACAAAACAATTACAAATATAACTGGTACAAAAGCTACACTAAAACTGCCATATTATAAATACTTTTCAAAGTAAGAAGGGAAACTTTCTCTGCGTCTCGGTCCCAGGGCACACGCAACTCCTCTAGAAGATATCCACGATCATGTGTACGGCGGGTCACGTGAAAAAATGTTCACGTGAGTCGGACCAAACCCCCGCATCGCCATGGGTGAACACAACTGCGCGAAGAAAATACACCTAGGTAGTGATATAAGCATAGAAAAGGAATTTTTTCATAGATTTTTTAACGTTTTAAATACATTATAAGGATCTCCTTGAAGGTAGAATTTAATATGAGGTAGTGATCAAGGAGGAAGTAGAAAAGCGTTGCCATGGACTTAACGGAAAATCAGTAGGAAAGATTCTTCATATTGCTGTATAAATTCTAAATAAGAGAAAGATGAAAAAATTAACAATTTACTTCTTAGAAAAATTAAATCATAAAGGAATATAAAAACAAAACTATGAAATATGAGTGGCCATGTAGAGATAAAGTCCCATGAAAATGTGACATGAACTATGTGTATGCTAATTGTAAAATGGGCAAGGGTCAAAGTGAGAATAAATTACAAGTAAATATCAGTATGAGATAAACGACTAGGTGTATTATAGTGCCATATTAATAATGATATGAAAATCACTTTATAAAATTCATGCCTTAGGATACGAGTGTCCAAATTCCAATATCCAAATGCCCTCGACTACGTATTTGTACTTATATTGACCCTCCTTCAACGGTATTTCAATTTTTTCAAAGGCAAAGGTATTAGATTGTCTGTGTTTCTATGATGTTGTTCTACAAAATGTTTGGAAGCTCCTGATAATCCCCTGATATTAGTGTTGTTAATTCCATTCAGATGTTCTAAAAACCTTACTTTAACTTGCGTTTAGTTTGTCAAGTACATGAGTCACAATTCCACACATAAGATAGCATAAACAACACCTGAGGTGTTGCAATTAATAAAATTTTGATTTGAAAAAAGTTTTATCTCCAGTGCTGTCTTTAAATGTGTTGTTTTTGGGTAAAATACATGTGACACATCTATTGCTACCAACATTTAAAAAAACCCTTTTGGGATAACCACGTGGATTTGGTACGGAAGCAAACAATGAAGAGAGAAGAATATTACCTAAGGAGTTCCTTACGGGGAACTATTCTACAGCCCGGAGATAAAATTTTTTTCCAGTATGGTCAGCTTTCATAAGGGAAGAGATTTATAAATATATCAGAAATATCTTTAAATTGAGGACTATAGCTGACTACTAATGTAGGTTTTTTGGATTGATGTGGCTGTTCACAACTCAAAGATTTCTTTTCCAAGAGTTTGTTCTCGATCCTTTTTATCAACCAAGTTTTTCGCACGTGACAGCATCCAATTTGATAATGTCGGTTTTTTAGTACTGTAATGATTATTTAGCCACTTCCTTTTTCAGAAGTAGCTTTCTCACTGCAATTACGTTTAATCTTGTTAATTCACAGACTGGAATGGCTTTACCTGTATGATAAGGGTGTTGTGAGTCAGCATGCAATCATAGTGTTACCTGCTGTTGGTTTACGATATGAATAAAACTCAATAAGTAGCTGTATCCTTTACCTCTAAGTGTCAAATCCAAAAAAACCACCATTCCGTCTTGGTGTGACTGTATGACGTAAAAACTCAGATTGAAAGTATTATGAGGTATACTCTATAAAAGAGTGGCATGGCAAGATACATCGCCCCTCCAGACGATTAACAGATCATCTATATATCTGCCATACCACTCTATAGATCAAAAAAAAGGGTTATCATCAGTAATAAAAATAATGTCCTTCCCGACCATGACTTACTAATTCGCCAGTGAGGGAAAATTTTGCCCCCATACTGAACATCCCGAATCTACTTGTCAGGAAGAAAGAATTGTCAAACATGAAAAAAATTATGATTATTTTACCAGTAATCAAACATCAACATAAATTCCTTCAGCTCCACGCTGTAATCACTGAATTCATTTAGGGAAATGTAAAGCCCTGATGGCTAGTTTCATGGGAGGATTGACGTATAAGAGAGAACAAACATCACAACTTAAAAAATAGAATTCCTTATTCCATAGAGTATTTTTCAAAGATGTTAAAACATCGTGGTATACTGCAAAAATCCCGGTACAACGTTGGCCAAGGGGTTGAAGTAATAGGTCAACCCATCCACAGAGATCTTTCGTTAAGAGACCCTTATACCAGAAACTATGGTTCTCATGGGTGGGGGTGTGGTACCTTTGTGTACTTTGGGAAGGGCATCATAATGGAATTATGGCGATCCTTGGTGTTAAGCCTGATCTATTTGTTTTTGAGTTAAAACTCCATAGTAAGCCCATCCTGTAATAACTTGGTTAATTTTGTTGAAGACTGAGTATGATTGCACTGTAACCTTCTATAAGTTGTGGTGTCTTTTAAGAGTAAAAGAATTTGGTTCCTATAATCTTCCTTATTCATCACTACCACCATGAGCACCTTTGTCTGCCCTTTTATTATTACAATCTTCCCATCTATTGAGTTCTCCACAGGGCCTTTTTTAGTCAGTGAGAGATTATTCGTATAAAAACCTCTTGATTTTTGTAAGTTTCTTAAATCTCTCTCAATCCTTTCCTGAAAGAGGTCCATGGGATCACACCTCGATTGTATTGGATAAAAAACTTGGATTTTTAATATTGAAGTCAGTGACAGCATTTAAATCTATTTTTTGAGCCTACATTCATCCAAATCAAAAAGAGTGGAGCATGTCATCTGCTCTAAGAAAGACAAATTTTTATAACATTTACTTCATCAGAGGGTTTTACTACTAATGATTACATCTTCTGTAGGTTCAGTATTTAGAAGTGTCTTTTAACGTCATGTCTCGTATAAATTTGTTAATGTCAACTAATGTTGAGTATAAATCGAAATCTCTAGTGGTACAAATTAAGTCCACGTGAAGAAGTCCTCTTGATCTTTAGTTATAATATGATTAGAGGAGATTCAAAACATCAAAATACCTTTATGTTTTCTTCGACTCCGTAATTTCCTCTTGGGGATGCCTCTATGTGTTTACGCCCCCCCTCGACGTTTTTGTTTTCTATTGTTACGGACTTTTGTAGTAAGATGGCTTGTGGTAATTCTCTCAGGAGAATCCTCCTCTGATTCTTGAGTGTGACCATCCGTGGATTCTTGTTCCGATGAGGTAAAATTCACACGTGGTATCGTTTGTTCCTGATAATTTTTCTTTTTTCTTTGGGGACGTTTGAGAATAGATTTTGGTGTATGGACAATTTTGTCCCATCTTCCCCACTCATATACTTCATCTTTGCTATAATCCTGTAGATCTCGTTGAAAACTTAAGCTTTTTGTTAATTGAAATTCTTCTTCTAGTTGCCTGGTGCGTTTATCAAAGCTCCGTACAGATTTTATCTGCGTTTTCAGGTGGTAGTTTTATCTTTTAAACGAGATATAATTTCAGATTGTAATATCTTGTAGTTTAATGTCCTCTCCACTATAATAAGTTTCATGAGGTCCAGTGAACCACTGTGACAAAATCTCGTTCCCACTTTTCACAAAAATGTCAGAAATACCGTTGAAGGAATCTTTTGATCCTCAGCCTCGAGGTATCATGGACTTGTCTACATAGTTTGTAGTGTTGTCCTGTCCCACCAGATAATGGTTTCTGTTTCCAAAGTTTATATAGACCTTTTTCATCATATGATTATCTTGGTGAACAGGTTCCACTTCTTGTGCAGGTAGTGGAAAACACCGCCGCGCTCTTTCATACGATTCATAACTATGGATTATATGTGACGAAGGCTATCATATACAGAGCTAAGCCGGAAACAATGCCAATCTTCATAGTTGTAAGGAACACTATCATGGAGCTTTGCTGGAGGGTGAGCACGGTAAGCAAACATCAATCCAAAAGAGAGGGTAATGGAAAAAGAAAAAGAGAAAAAACCCAGACTCAACCTCCACCGACCTGCAGAATACCAGAACACGAAACCCGCCTTGTTTGCTGAGGCACAACACTCAGAGAAATAAAGTGATGGTCAGCACATAATATGCAATCTTTTTAAGACTTTTTAGTTTCATCCAATTATTCATAGGTCCATAGTGTTATTCCAGCATTCACCATACGCGTTTCGAGACGATACTAGTCGCTCTATATCATGGAATATCGATACATTTTCATAATGATCCCTTTAAGTACCTCCTCTCATAGACACCTGTGAGGTGGGTGTGAGGTGGGCAGTGAGAAATCTACTTATGAGAAAGCTACTTATGAAAAGGAAGTGGCTAAATCAATTAACAGACTCAAAAACCGACATTATCCAAATTGGATGCTGTCACGTGCGAAAAACTTGGTTGATTTAAAAAGGATCGAGACAAACTCTTGAAAAGAAATCTTTGAGGTTGAAACAGCCACAATCCAAAAACCTACATTAGTAGTCAGACTATATCCCTCAATTTAAAGATATTTCTGATATATTTTATAAACATCTCCCTTATTGAAAGCTGACCCAATACTGGACAAAAAATTTTATCTCGGGCTGTAGAATAGTTCCCCGTAGAGGAATACCTTAGGTAATATTCTTTCCTTCATGTGTTGCTTCCCGTACCAACTCCACGTGGTTATCCCAAAGTTTTTTTAGTTGTTTTTTAATGATGGTAGCAATATGATGTGTCACATGTAGTTTAACCCAAAAAACAAACACATTAAAAGACAGCACTGGATAAAAACTTTTTCAATCAAAAATTTTATAAGTGCAACACCTCAGGTGTTGTTTATGCTATCTTATGTTTGGAATGTGACCTCATGTACAGTGGACAAACTAAACGCAAGTTTAAAGATAAGGTTTTTAGAACATCTGAATGGAATTAACAACACCTAATATCAGGGGATTATCAGGAGCTTCCAAACATTTTGTAGAACAACATCATACGAAAACAGACAATCTACGTACCTTTGCCTTTGAAAAAATTATGAAATACCGTTGAGAGGGGGCAATATAAGTAACAAATTACGTAGTCGAGAGGCATTTTGGATATTGAATTTGGAACACTCGTTATCCTAAGGCATGAATTTTAAAGTGATTTTTCATTCATTATTAAATAGTGCACTATAATACACCTTAGTCTGTTTATCTCATACTGATGATTTACTTGTAATTTTAATTCTCACTTCTGACCCTTGCACCATTACAATTTCTATCAATGTTTCAATGTCCATTTTCAGGACTTTATCTCTACAGATGCCACTCATATTTCTAGTTTTGTTTTAATCCATCATGATTTTTATTTTTCAAGAAGTAAAATGTTTGTAATTTTTTCATCTTTCTCTTATTTAGAATTATACAGCAATATGAAGAATCTTTCCTACTGGATGTTCCGTTAAGTCATGGCAAAGCTTTTACTCCGTGATACTACCTTCAATATTCAAATTCTAACCTTCAAGGGCATCCTTATAATGTATTAAAACGTTAAAAATCTATGAAAAATTCCTTTTCTATGCTTATATACTTACCTAGGTGTTGATTTTCTTCGCCGCAGTCTGGTGTTCACCCATGGCGATGCGGGGCGTTTGGCCTGACTCACGTGACATTTTTTCACGTGACCCGCGTCACATGATCGTGGATATCTTACATAGAGGAGTTCGCGTTGCCCTGGGAACCGGAGACGCAGAGAAGTTTGCCTTCTTTCTTTTGAAACGTATTTATAATATGGCAGTTTTAAGTGGTAGCTTTTGTACCAAGTTATATTTGTAATTGTTTTGTATATTGTATTTTTGGATTATTCCAATGTTTCTGGTCCTTTTGTACGAATTTCTCTCACATCTGGTGAGGTGTGATGTCATAAATTTGTACACCAACCACCTCACAGGTGTCTATGAGAGGAGGTACTTAAAGGGATCATTATGAATGTATTCGATATTCCATGATTAAAGTCGACTAGATCGCTCGAAACCGCGTAGGAATGCTGGAATAACACTATGGACTAATGAATATTGGATGAAATAAAAGTCTAAAAAGATTGCATTTACTGGCTGGACCATCAACTTTATTTCTCATTCATTGTAGTTGCATTCCCAAAATGACAGGGATAGTTAATTACCTCTCCACTGATTCATACCACTCCACATTGCTTTAAATCCCTGCAATTAAAACCCTTGCTATGAATCATGTTGTCTCTACAGGATTTATATTTGGGAACTGTAGTTGTTAATGACTTGATATTCTGTCTGCCAGGATGATAAAGATGAAATGAGGGTGGATGTTCCAATGATCTGAAACACTCAGCCTCTAAACTCTGGTTTTAGAGAAAGAAAATAAAGCTACTAGAACGGACCAGCCAATCACCTGACCTGAATCCTATAGAAAATCTATATAAGGAAGTAAAGGAAAGAAATCATACAGTTATTTACCCAAAAGAGCAGATCATAACCTTTGAATATAATAAAAATAATAATTCATACATATACTTTCCTTATCGTTCGTTCGTCAGCACATAATGGGTTAATTTCCCTTAGTACAAACCAGAAGAGAACAGGTTAATAAGCAGTATTCAAACAATTAAAGAATTAGCAAATAGCTATCTACATCTATATAGAGGCAAGAAGATCCGTAAACCCTTGTTGTTAGGGCTCGGGGGTCAGTGGATCCTCCGATCCACCGCGGGAGATAAAACTAGCCGACACCTGGGACCGGAATCTAAGTGCCACCCAGTCTTCACCAGAGCCCAAAGCGGGATCCACAGGTGTGACTAGCCCGCAGTGGCAGCCAAGTCGAAGTACAGAATCAGTGGGCAGTCTCAGAGTCGGGGCACAAGCAGGCAGTCAGGGCAGACGGCAGAGGTCAGAGGTCAAGTTCGGGGTCACAACAGGCGATCAAGGCAGAATGGGACAGAAATGGAACAGGAACAAACGCGAGGAACAGGAAGCTTTCTCTTATCATAAAATATCTGAAAGATCCGGCAGCAGTTGATGGGAGCAGCCGGTTTTTATGGTAAAACCAGCGCCAATCAGGGGGGCCCTTTAAATCTTCGCGTGCCGTAGGGAGTGGGAACCCGTTGGAGAGGGGCATGGTTGTGCATGTGATCCGAGGCATGGATTGCAGGCACACCCGTGACTTCCCCCTCTTCTTTATATTCTCTTCAGCTTCCCAGTATCTCTCCTCAGGCCCAAACCCCTTCCAGTCTAATAGGAAGAACTGCTTACCTCTCACGGTCTTCATGTCCAACACCTCCTTAACCTTGTAGACATCAGTGGAGTCAGCCTCAGGAGCAGGAGGAGGAGATTGCTGAGTGAAGCGGTTCAGGATGACAGGCTTCAGGAGGGAGACATGGAAGGAGGTCGGGATGCGCATATATGGAGGAAGGCGGAGTTTGTAGGCCACTGGATTAATGCGCCGAATTACCTCATAAAGACCAAGAAAGCAGGGACCAAGCTTGTAGCTAAGTATCTTCAGCCAGACGTATCTGGAGAACAACCACACCTTGTCGCCTGGAGAGAAGAAAGGAGGAGTCCTTCACTTCTTATCAGCCTGGGTCTTGGAGCAATCAGTGGCTTGGAGGAGAGACTGCCGGGTTTGTTCCCAAATGGATTGGAGGACCTGCACCAGATTCTTTACCGCAGGGACATCGGAGGGAGTGTTGCGGAAGTCCATGCAGCCGGAAGATATGTTGGAAGACCAAACTGGAAAACCATGGAGCAGACGGAAGACCTGGAAGGGAAACAAAATGGAACATCTTGGAAAACTGGTCCATCACCACCCAGATGACGGTATTGCCAGAGGAGACAGGAAGATCAGTGACAAAGTCCATAGCCACATGGTTGGCAACGGAAGTAACTGTCCAGCCAGTTTGAGGTGAGAGGCTTTGTTAAGGGCACAGGAGGAGCAGGATCCCACGAAATCCCGAACATCTTTGCCACCAGTAGAAGCGGGAGATGAGGGCCACGGAACTTTGCACAGTCAATCCCAAAGTATGCCCCCAAGACAGAATCCTCTTGTGAAGTGCAGGTCTAACATACGTCTTACCGGGAGGTAGCTGCTGAAGATCCACTGGAGCTGCAACAACAAGTTGATCAGGGGAGATGATATGCTGAGCTCTTCTTAAACGACATCCAAAGCATCAGGGCATCAGCCTTGATATTCTTTTTTCAGGACGGAAATGGATCAACAGGTTGAAGCGTGAGAGAATCAACGACCAACAGACTTGCCTGGGATTTAGTCGCTGGGCTGTCTGGGGGTACAGAAGGTTCTTGTGGTCTATATACACACAAACGGGATGGAGGGCTCCCTCCAGTAGATACTGGCACTCCAACAGAGCAAGTTTGATGGCTAACAGTTCTCTGTCACCAATAGAGTAATTTCTCTCTGCGGGAGAAAAAGTCCTGGAAAAAAAACGCATGTGAGAGTTCGGCCCTTAGGCCCTTTCAGGGTGAGCACTACTCCACCTCAAGATGAAAGCGACTTTCTGTATCAGGCCTAGTGAGAACAGGAGCCGAGACAAAGGTGGACTTCAACCCGGAGAAAGCGTCTTCAGCCACAGGGCCAGGCATGGGGATTGGAACCCTTCTCAGTGAGTGCCGTGATGGGAGACACCAGAGTGGAAAAATGGGTCTCGAGATCTGGGGAGAACACCAAGATGTCGTCAAGGTAGACCACAACACACGCATAAAGCAGATCTCTGAAGATGTCATTCACAAATTACTGGAAGACAGCAGGATCATTAAATAGTCCAAAGGGCATCACTAGGAACTTAAAACGCCCATCACGAGTGTTAACTGCTGTCTTCCATTCATCACCCTTGCGGATCCGGTTTAGATTGTAGGCACCACAAAGATCCAGCGTGGAGAACACCTTGAAACCACGCAGAAGGTCAAAGAGCTCTCTAATCAATGGCACGGGGTAACGGTTCTTAACTGAGACTTTGTTAAGCCCGCTATAGTCTATGCAGGGATGCTGGGAGCCGTCCTTCGTGGTTACAAAAAAGAAACCTGCGCCAGCCAGAAAGGACTTGCGTATGAAGCCTCTCTGCAGGTTTTCTTTAATATACTAGGACATGGCAGCTATCTCAGGAACTGAAAGAGGATAGGCACGACCTCTAGGAGGGGAGGCACCTAGCAGAAGATCGACAGGGCAATCATAGGGATGATGCGGTGGCAAAGTCTCTGCCTGTTTCTTGGAAAAAAACATCAGCAAAGTTCCGGTAGCATGCAGGTAGACCCTCTAAGGACTAGTCACAGAGGAGTCACAGTGGAAGTCAAGACAGGAAGAGGTGCCACCATGCAGCGTGACTGACATTCTGGACCCCAATGCAGGATCTCCCCATCTTCCAGTTGAGGACCAGAGCATGGAGTTGCAGCCAAGGAAGACACAGGAGGACAGATGAGGTGGAGTGTGGCAACACGTAGAAGCACAGTTTTTCCTTGTGAAAAACTCCCACTTGAAAAAAAAAAGATTCAGTGTGGTACCGTAACGGATCGGAGAGAAGCTGACCGGTGACCGAAGAAATGACAAGAGGTTCCTTGAAAGGAACCACCTGAATGTGGTGCTGGGAGACTAGGGCGGCATCCACAAAGTTCCCCGCAGAACCAGAGTCCAAGAAGGGTGAGACTTGCACAGGAGTGTGGGTACTGCCACCGAGGAGCACAGGAACTGTCAGGCGTGGAGAAGCTAGGGACGCTTCTCTAAGGAGCTCTAGGTGCTGGCGTTTCCCGGACGTTGGGGACGGACAGGACAAGCCCCAATGAAGTGCTAAGGACTGGCACAATACAAGCAGAGACTCTCCTGACAACATCTGGAACGTTCCTTGGTGGTGAGTCGGGCTCGGTCCACCTGCATAGGCTCCTCTGCAGACATTGCAGCCGGAGGCTGGAGCAGCCTTTGGAAAACAGGAGCCAAGGGAGATAGATGTAGAAGTCGGACTTGCAGTTGCTTGTGACGCAACTCTTCAGCACACTTCATGAACCACAAGTCAAGGATTGGCGAGGGTGATAAGACCACTCAGAGTGGCCAACAGGTCACGGGCGGCCAATGCATCTTTGAACTGAGATGACAGTCCTTTTTTAAATGTTGCTGACAGGGCCGCATAATTCCAGGATCTTACTGTCAGAGCTTGGGGTCAGTGGACCCTCCGGACCACCGCGGGAGATGACACTAACTGACACCTGGGACTGGAATCTAAGTGGCACCCATTCTACACCAGAGCCCGTCCCAAAGCGGGTTGGACTTGCTGCGGCATGTCAGTGTGTACAGCACACCTTTAGTGCTGTCACAGAAACCGATCCCAGGAACTGAGTCAGGAGACTATAACCCAGAGTTGCAACTTCTACAGTTTGGACACAACTCCATCTAAATTCATCCAGCCTTCATTTTCATTCACTTATTCATCATCAGAATGTCTTAGTACAATCAGGCAACATAGTCTATCTTTGTTATGCAAACAAACAGGGCAGTACTCGCAGCCTTCTACTAGCCAAAGAACGCTGGAAGCTAATGACCTGAGCAGAGGAGAATCTGCTACACATTTCGGCGGTTCATATACGCAGCATTCACAACTGCAAAGCAGATGTGTTAAGTCGAGTCCAGCTACTCCCAAGAGTTAAATTCTGAAGCCTTCAGTCAAATAATACAGAAAATGGGCCAACCCTTCATGGATGTCATGGCCTCTCAAGACAACAGAAAGACAACCACATTCTTTTTCCTTTCACCTCTGGGGCATCCTGATGCGATAGACAGTTGGACATTGGGTTTGATTTATGTATTTCCACCTCTATCCACAATCCTGAGGAAAAGGTATTGGAGGAAGCATTGATTGTGCAAGAATGGACGGCTATCAGTCAGGATTTGGTCCAGAAGTTGATTGAGATCTGCCAGGGAGAATTGCAGAGGTCCTGAAGAAGAAGGGTCAACACTGCAAATATTGACTTGCTGCATTCTCATTCTGTCAACAAAAGCTTTTGTTACACATAATATGATTGCACTTGTACTTCGGTATGTGATAAAAGCATCTGACAAACACACATAAAAAACAGAGGGCAAAAGATCATGTGAAAATATAATATTTGTGTAATTCTCAAAACTCTTAGCCATGACTGTAGACTGATCACTTCTTTTTGTTTTTAACATGTTCTGATTAATAAAGCATCAAGATTTTTTACTGTTTTGCTGTCTTTTCATTTTTCTATTTTCATTATCTCATCTTGGCATTGCCCATTAACTTCATTTATCTTCCATACAGGTTGTATATACATTTATTCAGTTGCATGTTGTTAAAAAATTTACCCGTGTCAATATCATTTCCCATAAATATAGCTATGTTGTTAGGAAAACTTACGTCTGGAATACTGTACACCAAGCTACCACACAGTCAGAATGCAGGCTGACAGAACAGAGCAAGAGGGCGAACTAATCCTGCGCTGATCTACCAACTAGACCCTACCAAGGCAGAAACACCCTTGAAGGTAGGGAGCCTCTGCCGCAGGAACCTCCTAACTACCCTGCAAGGAACCCAAATAGGTCTGTCAGCCGCAGTGAGGTGATATGGACAGAAAAGCTGCAGTGTGGGCATTAGGTCAGTATTCAGACAGAGGGAAAAAACATTACGAACAAGGATGTAACAGGCAGGGTTCAAGACAGCATAAGAAACCAAAGCAGACACAAGGAAAGTGAACTAATGACACTAAGACACTGAACATAAAAGGGTAAGCAAAACCGCCGATTCACACCAGAGGGTACGTCAAGGTCAAACCACCAGACAAGGGAGCGTAACCTAACTGGTGAACACAATACCAGGGTGAAGAAAACAATGCTACAGGAGACCAGGAATCCAGCTAGGCTGTGAATTCCAGAAGGACAAACTGGCACAGGTGGAAGGTCCAGATCCAATTAATGCAGCCTGAGATCCGCGCCCAGAATCCCATAGGTGCAGGAATCCAGGCTGACTCAGAAAACAGGCAGCTTTAATTTCCCTAAAGCACAGGAGCAGGATTAACCCGCTGCGGACAGGGGGCGGAGCCAGCGCGGAGACGCGCAGAAACTCGGGAAGGACCGCTAGCATTGTCAGCATGAAGGGTAGAAGGACCAGCAGACGCGGTGTCCCTTCCAGTGGATCTGACATATGTTATCCCTTAGAAACTAGATAATTGTCCTTGGTTACGACCACCGCTCCACTTTTCCAGCAGTGGCCAGGCATGAATCCTGCCCAACCATCTGGATTCAACATTCACCACAGGGCGGCTGTGAGACATGCAACAACTATTGGACATTTCATATGCAAAAACAATTTGTTTCTTTGTACAATCCCTCCAGCAGTGGTGGTCGTATCTAATGAAAGCTGTCCTATATTTGTAAGGGACTACAAAGGACTATGGGGCACAATTATTTACCGAAAGTGCATTGTCCGATGACAATGCAATGTGTCGTGATTCACTAAGATCGTGCGCCCAATATCCTGCATGCTTCGCTTCTCTGCTCAGGTCCACCGGAGGTCACCAACTTCTTCCCGGTATATGAAAGTGCACACTCCACATCGCGTAACTGTCCCAGCTGTGCAAATCCCGAATACAACGAACAGTCTGATAGAAATGCGATCTGCAGAGCCTTAGTAAATAAGCCCCTATATGTCTACATCTATGGGAAATTATTTTCACAAAGGTACATTTTTTAATAATCTGGTGGAAGAAATGTATTTATATATTGCAGATGAATTAAATGTGAATGCTAAGATGTTCTTTCCCTATTATCAGCTGCACTATTCATATCTGAAATTAAAAAAAAATTGCATTTTAAGGTTTTAGGTATTAAGTAAATCCTGGACCTACCTTTGTTTGTAATGAATGACAGAAATAGAAGCTACCACGTATGGTGATGTATAACTTGCTCAATGTTCTAGAATACACTGCAATAGAGAAATAGGAAGAAAAAAAACTAATAGAAAACACAAAAAAAACAGGCCACAGAGATGCATGGATAAAGAGGTATTTATTTCCAGTTGAGTTCCATAGTGGTTTTGTAGAAGAAATACTTTCAAATATAAAGACAACTAGTGTAACATACAGCATAGACACTGGACCCTTCCAACAGCTTGTATCCAATGAAACAGCAGCGCTTGCACCTTTGTAGTGCTTAGATGTAAGCTTCATAGGGAATGATAGTGTAGCCTGGTGAGGTAGGAAAGTGATTGTACAACGCCATTCACAGTGGGTAAGGTCAGTAACGCCATTGCTTGGTTCACATGGTGACACACTCTGGCAGAATAAGAGGTTTGCAGCTAAAGACCAGAATAATAAAGCACCAATTCCAGTAAACAGACTCATCCACATACATCCTTATATGTCATTGAACAGGCATACAAGTAAAATGCTGGCTGATTGGAAAACCTAGGTATATAGCACCAGTACTTTGGGTAGGAAAGTCAAATACAATAAGAAAAATTCTACATGCTGCAACATAGCAATGTTGGGTATAGATGGATTCTTCCTACAATAAGAATTGTGCTTGAAAGAATAGATGTGATAACTGGCAGCGTACAACAGGAGCATCTAACAAGCATATTAAGGAGTGGTGCTTTCTACCTTCCATTATTTATTATCAAACCTAGTTCTTTCCTTTCCCATTCAAGAACACTGGAGTCAGAATCAATCAGCACTTATAAGTACTGGCTAGATATGCCATAATTCCCACACAACCATGCATCTATATCCGTGCTTTCTCTGGATACAATTTCAGCAATACTTGTAAACTTCTTGCTTTTAAAAAAAAATGTTTTAATATATTACTTTGTAAGTTCACATATCTGTATATTTATATATATGTATAAAACCTCAAGTGTTGCAAGTTCACATTTAAGCTTATTCTGATGGCTTAGGTCCTTGAGCACATAGTGATGGTGATTAAGGAGGTCGTCTAGCAATATTATTTTTATGTATGGCTTTCAAAGCTGAGGCTTTCTGAGAACCCTCCATGTAATTAAATAGCATAGAATGTGCCAGAAGAGAACTAGGAAAAGTCTAAACAGATCCCTGCAAGTGGAAATGATTACATTATTATAAAGAACGTCTAGTTGTGTTTACTATCATCATCATATTTTGTTATGATGGGTACTGACACGGTTGTCTTGTGTACTACTTTCTATAAATGCATAGAATAACACTGAACAAAGTGAGGTATGAATGAGGCTTTTCACTTCTACAGATTGTCAAACAAATGCAGCAGATTGTAGAACTATTATGCACATTTCCCCATATGAGTTTAGCAGTCATAAAATTGATTCTTTAGCAGAATCCCTGTACTGGTTACACATTGCACTTAGAAGGGTGATTTGTAATAAAATCTAGCAGAACTCCCTATAATATATAATAATATATTCCAAATTTAGTTTACAGACCTTATTCAATTATCAGTATTTAGCTCTGCTAATGGCATTACTTGTACCCAAAACCAGGAGCAGATCAAAAACATAAGACACTGACATGGGAATAAGGTTTTAGTGTGGAGGTCTCAGTAATGTATATGAATAATGGTAGGTGGGATTTATAAATCATCTATATAAATATCTATGTCATGTTCCATTATGTCCCAGTCTGATATTATTGCCTTTCCAATAATGAGAATGTAGATGAGAATGTACATCTTTGCCCCTTCCAGGTATAAGGAGCGATCATTCACACAGTACACAGCATAAGAGACACTGCAGAAAACCAGGTGAACACTGTATGGTGCTTTCTTTAGACAGGAGCAGAACTATCCAGGAACCGGGGATTGTTGAATGAAGGATTTCTAATTCTTGGGTAGGGAGATGTGAGACATATCTAGGAAGAAGAAAAAGATTTTAAAATAAATAACAAATAAGCAATAATAATATTGGGGGACAGAGTGTTGTGAATGTTTTTCTAATATAATATTTTAAGAAATTCTGCTTAGTTTGTAAAAAAAAAACAGGCTGCAATACTCCCTCCCATAGACAGCTGTATCCCAGCCTGTAAAGTGTATATGGGGTTGACTATGAATTTACATCTAAACTACCTGGGGGGCATTTATCAAAAAATGTTGCAGTATTTCTGTCTTTTCTTTTTCTCAGTGTTGTGCCTGATTTGTCATTAGTTTCCAGATGTTTGACGGATTAAAATGTAGAAAATCCGTTAAAAGGTCGCAAAAACACTCCATCTCACTACTCGGGTCTTTCATCAAGCATAACTTCCGGTGCTGTTTCTAGGTTGTAACTAAAAAGTTTTTAACCCTTTAACAACCAGGCCCTTTTTAGTTTTTTGAGTTTTAATCTTTCACTCTGTGTGAGGGATTGTTTTCTGCATAACAAATTGCACTTCATAGTGACGGTATTTAATATTCCATTCCCTGTACTGGGAAGCAGGAAAAATGCTGTGAAATTGGTGAGCCCTTTCTGAACACCGGCAGCTGACGTGTCGATTTGTTTCTCACATTTTAATTTTTGTTGCCCTTGCATTCTGGAGACTGCTGTGTGACATTTCTGCAGTAGCTTGCAACATTTATGTGACATTTGACAAAAAGTCACCAAAAAATAAAAGGGAATGGTATCTAATGCCAAAAAACCCAAACAACTGATAAAAATAGCTGGGGGGAAAAAAACACATAAACAGATGCAAATAAGCACCAAACGAAAAAAAAAAAACTATGATAAATGTTTACACAGCTGTGAGCAGTGAGGTTTAACCCCTTTACATTCAGTTTAAAATTCTACAGCCAGGGAGAGAGCAGAAAGGGTTAACATTCACTGCTCACAGAGGAGAGAGACATATCTTGACAACAAAGAATTAACACTATAACTAAGGGACACTTTGCTGTCTGTTTCTTTACAAACTAAGCAGAATTTATTAATAAAGTACTGTATTTCCAGCATATAAGATGACTAGATAGTGTAATACAGTATGTCCACACATAAAAATTCAACCTTATACATCAAAAAGAGGATGTGTATGAGGGACAAAAATACTTTATTTGAATAGAAAACAAGAATTTTTAGCCCCTGAAAATCTTTTCAAATGTCGGGGTTGTCTTATATACCGGGTGAGGGGGACACCTTATTGATGCAAGATTCAATAATGCATCCCCTGCTGCAAACACCCACCCGTAACACAGATCACGGGTTCTAACCCTTTGATCACCCAGCTTTCTGGTGGCGATAAAAAGTTGACTTAGATCTTCGCTCACGGTGACGTCATCGGGTATGGACGATGTGTCGCCATGACCGCTTCAGGTATGAATAAGACCTGAGGTTGTATGCTCTCTGCTCATTTGTTACAATGTGCCAGTGTAATAAATATTCAGTAAAATTCCTATATACTGCCATACTGTATTATGGCAGTATATGGTAGGAACAATCAGTCAACAATCAGTCAACCTAGGGTTAAAGTACTCTAGGGGGGTCTGAAAAATAGTAAAAAAAAAAAGAATACAAAAAAATATCAATCTATCAAACAGCGGAACAGAAAATAGCACAAAAATATCAGAAACATCACTTTGCAACAATTTTAATTAAAAAGTGATCAAAAGTCTGTACAGTCCTAAAAATGATAGCAATGAAAACGGCATCTCATAAAAAATTACGTCACAGACCAAAGTATGAAAAAGTTATTAGTGCCAGTAGATGGCGAAATGAAGATTCTTTTTCTTGTGCAGAAAGTTTTAATTAATTAAAATTACTATATTGAAATCAAATCTGATGTTTTTATTTTATTTTTACTTATATGTGTGTTGGAAGAGGGGTAGTCTTATACAGCACATATATCCTAAACTCTATAGCTTAACTGGAAAAATTTGGGGTCTTCTTACACACCGTAAAATATGATACATTAGAAAAATGTTAACAACACTCCCCGCACACAATATAAAACATTATCCAGAATGACAGTTCCTACTTTTTCCTTCAATATCAATGAATGTGGGCTTGTTTTTTGAGGTACAAGTCATAGTGATTAGTGATTTTAAGTAATATAAAAAACAGAAATTCAAACTACTACTTACCTTGCGCCTTAAAAAATCAAAATTATAAATAATATACCGTATATACTCGAGTATAAGCCGACCCAAGTATAAGCCGAGGCCCCTAATTTTACCATAAAAACCTGGTAAAACCTACCGTATATACTCGTGTATAAGCCGAGTTTGGGTTTTCAGCACATTGTTTGTGCTGAAAAACTAGGCTTATACTCGAGTATATATTAAAAATACAATTAAAGCAAAACCAGATTTATAAAAATCTACATCCACTTCATGCATTTTGTTGTTACACCAGCCACAAACTGTATAAAATGTCAATTTATTATTTTACCTTTTCATACAACAGCAAAAACACGACATACAACAATAAAACAGCCATTTTGCTGTGTGTATAGTTACTTTTTTTCACTGATACCTTTAGGAGCTGGCAGATGCTTGTTCAGATTCCACAGCCTCTGCACTCTCTAAAATACAAAAACTTACATTATTATTTCAGTGTATAAATATGAGGGGCTATCCTAACAATATGTATTAATTTACACTGTTTAGGCCTGATACACACAAATGTATGAAATCGGCCATATACCGGCCCCATTCATTACAATGAGCAATATGCTATCCATTTACATGGCTGTATTGTCCTCCATACTGTTCAAATTTGCGCCCGCATATACATCCCCATAGACAGCAATTGCAGCGGTACCATTCCGCATGCATGCTCTATCTTTCTCTGTGTGTGTGGCTGTGTCGCTTCCTCCTCCTCTCCCGGCGGGCGTACCGCTGTGTGAATGTACCCACCCTTACAGTATCCAGGGAGACCAGAACCAGTGTAAAGTGCATTCTGTTAACAAGCCAATAGTCAGCCATCCATTACTTGCCAGCCCACTGTATTTTATACGGATACAGTATGGATACACTGACATACGTGCTTATACGGGTGAAAAACGTTCTGTATTTACGGCTAAAATACAGCTGTATATACAGAACAGGAAAAAATATATGATGTACATGAGGCCTTAAATCAGAAAATATAAATGTGAAAATAAAATATTTCTTAAACAGGTTGTCCAATTTAAACAAAAATATATAACCGGGCAGGGGGGGCCAAGAAAAAAAAGAACTTATACTTATCCTCTCCGATGTTTCCGTTGTCCTGAGCCATCTCCCGTTGATGCTGTGCCTCTGTTTGTATACGAAAGAGCCACACCCACCCTTCAACTGCCGCACACCGGACACAGCATTAGATTCATTGCTGTAGTCAGCGATCGGAAGTTGTCGGATAGAAGCGCCTGACTCTGTACAGTGTAAACAAACAGACGATGGGACCGCCGGCAAAGGTACGTATAAGTTCTTTTTTGTTTTTAGCCGCACCCCCCCGGCCAGTTATTATATATATATATTTCTGTTTAAACCCGGACAACTTCTTTAAGTAACTGTTACCGCTGCAGGCATGTCTGTCTTATAGAAAACTTGTATTTCATATAATTTAATAGTAACAGTGTGTGAAAAACAAATATAAACATCAATAAATATCTAAAATTTAAATATATATCTTATGCAATCCTTCTGTCTGTTAAATTGCTCAGGGCAATGGTCAAACTTTTTCACCGGCAGGATCCCGTGACCCCTAGGCAGCAGGACTCCGGACTTCCTGGATTCTGGATGATGGAGGGGGTCGTGCAGTCAGTTAACCCCTCGGCCGCTACTTAAGTGCTGTGATCAGTTTGGACCGTAGAACTTTCAATGGTTAACACTCATGATCAGTGCTGTTCCCGATAGTGGGCGTTAGAGGCCACTATAATACAGCAGACGCCCACTATGTATTTAGAGGACTCAATGTTAATTTATGGTGCCCTGTCATTAAAAAGTAGGTGCTTGTTGACAGGTAATTTTAATTGCACAACTGTGCTAATAGAAATAAACTGTGCAAACTTTAAAAGGAATATTTTACATGGTTTTGGGCCACAATATCATCAGCATGACATAATATCCCAAACCTGCTCAATTTCCAAAAATATCTGTTTATCTAATTAAATGTTTGGACATTTTACAATATTGTTCTGCAATCAGTTCTGTGTATCAGTTTTTAGATCTCTGCTTGCTGTCATTTGTTGTTTACTTTGTGGTCATGTGATGTCACACGGGTGCATGTCTCGTTACTAGACACCTGTATCTGCATCACATAACCATTTACTGATTCTTACTGAATTACAAACTGAGATAAGAGAAAGAAACTACAAGAAACTTGTACAAAAGTGCTGATGTACGTGGTTTGTGCGGATAAAGTCGAGTACTGCACATAAGTAAGAATCCTGGTACACACCTTCACTTCGGGTGCACTCTCTACTTCAGTCTCTTCTGGTTTCCTGGCTGTAAGCTCAGACCAGTCTTCTGCTGCTGATGCCAGCTCTTCGATGATATTGTCTGAACTGGCTTCAAGCACAGGAGATGTCTCTTCCAAAGTTTCTTCAGCGGGTTCGGTATTCAGTGGTTCCACTGGGAAGAAAAAAAAATACATTTTAAGGATATGTGCAACTGTGGAGGAGTTTTTTTTAATATTATACGCTTTTTTTATTATGGGCTAAAGATAAATTCCCTAATAGGTGTTAAATGGCACAGAGACAGAGAAGCAGCGTACATCTCTTATATTAGACATGTCTCTGCATGTAGATGTACCTGTGTCTTTGCCTCCTGTAGCCGTAGCCTTTCACTGTTCTGCCCTGCTGTCCTCTGCATTGTAGTTCGGGAGGAAAGGTATCTGCCGTACAGGCAGTGGAAGGGTATTTGATAAAAGCGCTGTATTTGTCTACAGTAGCCTAAGAGTTAACCCAGACATGTGGTGAGTAGTCTGATTGTTCATGTTGGCTTAGCCAGCAAAGACCTGTAAAAGGCCTGTCTGTAGTCTGTACTGGGCCTTACCATGGAGTAGAGTTAGGCTGGTAGCGGGGCACCTACTCCATCCGGGCTTCGGTCCTGGGTTTGGTGCAGCCCACAGGTGAGGGACACATGACTCATTAGGTCATGACATAAACTGTGTTTATCAGAAGTAGTAGGTGAGGCATCACCTGGGGATCTGAAGGTTGCAGTGTGTAACATACAGCAACAAGTTAAGTGCCAGCTAGAGAGTCAAGTGCTGTTCCCTGGCAGCCAGGTGCACGTATAGATAGGGATTTGCATTGTAGTAATCAGTGTTCAGCTAAGAAGGTTTTGATTTGTTTATGCCTCTGCTAAGGCTGACTTTATGTTGTTTGGCAAAAGTGTGCAAATAAAACACTTGCTTTGGACTTTAACCTGCATTGTGTGTCCCTGCTTCCTGCACAACTACCTAGTATCTGCCAGAGCAATTCCCCACAATATACAGACAGATGGCTATGGCTTCTCTTCCACACTGACAGAGACGAGGAAAGGGGAGGGAGCAAGAATACTCATAACTCTGCTGTTACTGCCCCTCCTATTCAGCAGAGCTCACAGTTGTAAATAAAGAAGAATGGGTGTACACACAGTACAAAACTAAGCCGCAGAATTCCTTAATCACTGGATGAACATTTAGGGATTATTTAAAAGGTAGCCAAGGCACATGAGCAATATACGAATTTATTTATGAGTGTCCAGAGTGATTTTGGTTAGTTTCATAGGAGTTCATCTTAGGAGTGTGAGCTACTTTTTTTCGCCAAACATTTGAAACTGATGATTCTTTGGTAGTTTAAAACTTTCTTTCCTAATGTTGTTTTTTATTTTCCAGTGTATCATAAATAGTAGACGTTTTAGCCTAGTTAAAATCTCCAGTTTGTTAGAAAGTAATTGCTGGACCATAGAGTGCAGATCTATATAGAACCAGGAATAGATAAATAGGGAATCAGTAGGGATTTTTATTTATTTATTTATTTTAAAGATGAATCCAGCACTGCTCTGGGGGCCAAGTTTGTAAACATGGCACGCGGACCAGAGCGACAGCAGAACGGGACACGAGGAGGGCGTCGGAAGGTAAATACATCTTTATTTTGTTAAGCAGCCCCCATCCGGCCACCTTTTGTTTTTTTCATAACTCTCGGACAACCCCCGATTGGCAGTCAGACAGACTTCATAATACAAGCCATATGTAGTCAAGAGCAGTCAGGTCCTGCCAGAGAAGTCAAAAGAATAGGACACAGTAGGAACTGCTGTATACAGCAGTATTTCACGTCTTTAAAAGGACACAACAAACCTCAGGGTCATACACCTCCCATTTGGTAAGGTACATTATCTCACCAGTAATGTGTACTGATAAGGGACATATTTAATCGGCCATAAAATCGTAAGAAGTAATGGTGCATCCACATATATTCAGTTTTTCAGAGCAGTTTTTGAAGCCCAAAGCATATGTGGATCAGAGGATTATCATTGAGAAAAGCTGCAACTCCTCTGTTTCACTCCAGTCCTGGTTTGGACATAAAAAACTGCATCTGAAAAACTGCACCCTAAAGCCAGGGTAAGAGGGAGGAGACATGACTTATACATTCCCACTGGAGAAGGTAATGCTGCAGTCCAGTCGCCATTAAATTGCATTGAGCCCCACTCCTGGAACCTCCATGTTACTAGATGAGATGTACCTATCAGATCCTCCTTACTGCACAGCAATAGAGCTGAATAAGGAGTAGTTTGAATTAAACTGTGGTCATACACTTTAATTTTCCAAATGCAAGGAGAGAATGCATAATCAACTTTAATTTATTATACAACCTAAATTCTTCTATAAAATGTACATAAAAAATGCCTTTGGGTGCATGTAGGTGATTTGATTCTATTAAAACCACATAGAAAATGCAGAACTGAAAAAAACTACCTGATGGCGCTTACAGATTATGAAAGAGAACTCTATAAGCACAGGTGTGTGCACGCCCTTGGTATCTGTCGAATACTGTGGCTGAAGGCCAGCATGAGGGTGAGGTGGTGGCTTAATACTCTACCACAGTCTTTTCTTGAAGAATATGTGAATTTGGCAGACTCTTTCTGGCACTGTTCATGGGGGCACTAGACACTATTCTATTGTAATAAAGTTGCTTCTCAGACATTTGCATGTGCATTTGCCATCATCATAAAGAAGGACCAAAAGATAACAACATGTGAAAATTTAGAAATAAGCCAATAGGGCAGTCAAGTGAAGTACAGAAATGCAAAGCCAACTAGAAAACCTAGAGTGTCCAGATTTACTAATTATTTACTGGCCCTTTCTGCCTGATAAGTAGCAGGTAAAATATTGCAGGCTATATGGGACTCATTTGACTTCTGTAATGTCTATGTTAGCCACAGAATAAGCATCTGTGGTTGCTTGCCGCAATTTAGTCACAGCATAGTATATGGGATTTATAGCGATATATGCATGATCTGCCAAAAAATATAAAGTTCAGAAATCAAAGCATGTGAATCATTGCGGACCGAAGAGGAGCCGGAGGGTGAGTAAGTAAGTTTGTTTTATTTGTATGTGCTTGGCATGGGGCTGGCTGTATACTACTTGGGGCTAGCTGGCTGTATACTACTGGGGACTGGCAGGCTGTATACTGTATGGGGGCTGGCTGTATACTACATGGGGACTGGCTGGCTGTATACTACTGGGGGCTGGCTGTATACTACATGGGGCTGGCTGTATAATACTGAGGGCTTGCTGGCTATATACTATTAGAGGCTGGCTGTATACTACTAGAGGCTGGCTGGCTGTCTACTACATGGGGCTGGCTGTATACTACTAGGGGCTGGCTGTATACTACTAGGGGCTGGCTGGCTGTATACTACATGGGGCTGGTTGTCTGTATACTACTGGGGACTGGCTGGCTGTATACTACAGGAGGCTGGCTGGCTGTATACTACAGGGGGCTGGCTGTATACTACTGGAAGACTGTGACCAATACATTTCCCACCCTCGGCTTATACTCGAATCAATACGTTTTCCCAGTTTTTGGTGGTAAAATTATGGGTCTCGGCTTATACTCGGGTCGGCTTACACTCAAATATATACGGTAGTTCCCAGATTTAGATACGTTTAGACCTAAATGCTTGCGTTCAGAAACTAGCAACTTGTTTTGCTGGATAACAAGGATTTCGGGAGTAGCTCCCCCAGTTTAAATCACATTTCTAAATCCTATTAAAACATGTGAATGCTGTCTCAAGGTGTGTAACCTTTGCAATGCACAAATGACTGTATCATATTGTTTTGGAATGGAAAATTGATTCCTTACATTTTATCAATGTCTAGTTTCAAAAGTTTGAGCAACTTTATGTAGTAGGGTATTATATTCCCTATCTCCTGCTCCCTCAGGCAGTTTCACACGTGCCGTTTTCGTCATGTTTTTAAACGCATCCAAAGCGTTTTCGGTTTGCCGAAAACAGCACATTTTGACAAATAGGAAGCACACTTTTTTTTGTTGTGTAAAGGACATCAAGTCGTAAATGAGTCTAATTTCATAGTGACATATTTATCTGCAAAGGTTTTCAATGTTTATAATTTATACCAGTATAAAAAGCTGGAATGTGGATCTCTCTCAACTCTACCTATTTTATCTATAGAAATCTTTTTGTATAAATACATACTTTTATCTACACTTTTGTAACATTAAAAAGCCTTTACAAGAGCACTATATGATGTAATTACAAAAAAAAACATTTTAGAAGTAAAAAATATGTTGTCAATCTAAACCACCACAAATAGGATTCCTGCCACAAATCCTAGCACACACCGATGGTTGCAGACAATGGGTTAGTACCTGCCATGCCGCCAGTGAGAGAACTTTGACTAATGCATGTTGTCATGTCCAAAAGCTGACACAGGAAAGCTAAATCAGGCTGACATAATGTAATATGTTCAGTAAGTCCAGTGGAATTTTCCTGCGCTGCATTTGTCAGAAGTCCAACTACACTCTAAACTCTGATCTCAAACTTTAACTAAACGTTCAACTTAATTTAAAAAATTGAAAGTTCTTCAGCTGAAATACTTCCCTGTTCCATCACTGCTCTCCCCTGTACACCTTTTACATCTTCAATGGTTGGCGCTGATCAGAGTGGTATTATTTCTCATACAAATGCAAAATACTACTTTCCTTTTCAATATGTAATATATGCCATTGGACAGTGATAAACATCTCCATGAGGGACATGTATCCCTCCTATTGCTTTCTTTTTTTTTGTGCAACCTTTTGTGAGGCTTTGTGCAGTTTGAGACTTTTTAGGTGCAGAATCAAGTAGCATACCATAGTTAGCTGCCTCCAGGATTTTAGGCAGTGTGCCAAATTTATCTTTGTAGCCCAGATGTTTGTTCAACTTGTGAGGCTTTTGGGCTCTGAAATTGTCCCAATCTTGCACCTAAAGCCCCAAAACAAAGCATACTAGACCCAGGGGCACATGTATCATAGTTTGGGCTGCCACTTTTTCAATTTTCCAGAAGTTTACCTACTTAATCATTGCAATGTATCTTAAGTTTTTTCCCTTTGTGATACCTGTGATGAGTTGCCTGTTTGGTCTCACTTTTGCAATGTTTCGTCTTATTAGATGCAAAAATGGGACAATTTCAGAGCCCAAAAGTCGCACAATTTGAACAAAGATCTGAGCTACAAAGATAAATATGGCCACTGCATTACATCTTTAAGGCAGCTAACTTTGGTAGCATAGAAAGAAATGTTCCAGCCCACCAGCCTCCCAAGAAAGATCCCCTCGGGCACGGTCATGATTACGAGCAGCCAAACTGCTTCAAACACCTTGACGTTTGTATTCACTGTATACCTGGATGTTGAATAAGTGGAAATAAAGATGAATTTTGAGAAATCTCCAAGAGCTGGACCTGGATCCTTTTTCTCTAAGCTAACTTTGGTACACTGCTTGATTCTGCACCTAAAAAGTCTCCAACTACAAAAAGTCTCATAAAAAGTTGCACAAAAAAAAAGCGTTAGGAGTGATACATTTCTCCCCCAGAGCTACTTTTGGGAGCTACTATTTGGGACTAATTAGTCGCACACCACAAAAAGTCGCAAAAGTGAGACTAAACAGGCAACTCATCACGTGTCACAAAGGGGAAAAACTTAAGATACAGGCCAACTTCAGGAAAAATTATGATACATGTGCCCACATATGTTTTGGATTTGTCAGAGATTCAAGACCAAAGAGGTAAAACACACGGCCATGGCTGATCTGTGAATCATGGACCAAGCACAGTGCCTAGAGGGGACTCCCAGAATCATACTGATATATTAATCAAACAGTCCCTTAGAGCAGAGCTAGTATCATTATTGATACTCAGTGTCCTGTGGATGGGGGGATAACAAGAAAACTTGGAAATGATCCTTAGAAAGTTGGTTTCCCCTTAGATCTTGTAGAATGGAGGACTTTGATAGACTTTTTGTTTTTCAATCAGAAAGCAATCTGAGTTACCTGAATTGTTCTGCATTTCTAAAACATTATTGTATTCTCCCCACTATGTAAAGCTGACAAGGTGACGCTTAGGGATAGTCAGCCTTCCACTGAAGGCTAAATATCAATATTATGTTCATAAACGCAACCCAACTCTCCCTTAACATATAATACTGGTGTAAAAATTATTCTGGATTTTTGGGTGAAAGGAGAGTTTTGGAACTCTTAAAGAGATTTTTCCAGGAATACAGTAACCCCCCAGGAAGTTGAGGTTGGGATGAGGAAAAAAAAAAGAACTCATACTTACCCCACACCCCTCCAGCACTTCCAGTTTTCATACTATGGGACATCACTTCGGTTTCTAGAGGACTTTCTATTGTGTCTTCAAGAATGCCACTCTTTGTATGAATCGTGTTCCGTGATCCCACACAGACCCAAAAAAAACTGAAGGACCAGGACAAAGCGGGTGCTGGGAGTGCTGGGTGCTGGGAGCGGGGTAAGTATGTGTTTGGCCCCAACCCTCTAGGGGTTTTTCATGTTCCTGGAAACCCCCTTATTATCTATAGTTTGGTAACTATGATTTTTCCAGCAAAATGTAGTGTGACAAACCTGGGGTCAACTAAGTAAATATTAAAGCAGTTAGTTTGAGAGGGAAGTCATAAGTCAAGATAACATAGGATAGTTATATGTCCTAAATAAGGCTTACCGCCTGTGGAGATTTTGGTTATGATATGTCAATGTGTAATAATCCATGTTTGAGAATTGTAAACACTGTACCCTAATTTCTTTTATAAGTTCTATACTCGCCCCCTTTTGCGCATGAGAATATTCGTAGGAAGGCTAATTTTTGTAATGTGTTATGGATGTAGTAGAACAGTGGTGGCGAACCTATGGCACGGGTGCCAGAGGTGGCACTCGAAGCCCTTTCTGTGGGCACTCAGGCCATCACCCCAGAATGAAGTTCACCAGACAGGACTCAAAGAATCTTCCTACAATGATAGATGAATTTGCCCTCCTCTTTTCAACTGTGTTGGTGTCTTTAGGAGGCTGAAGGATTGAAAATTAATGCTTAAATTGCTGCGCTGGCACTTTGCAATAAATAAGTGGCTTTTGGTTGAAGTTTGGGCACTCAGGCTCTAAAAGGTTCGCCATCACTTTAGTAGACTATACATTTATCAATCCCAACTTACCCTTCCTTTTTTGCCCTATTAGATTACCTACTGATACATATGTTTTAAGTGTGAGGGAGACCTATTAAGGGTATAAATCTGTTAGAATGTGTGCTCACATCTAGCTGTTGCATGTACAGGCTTTATATAAGAATTTGACAAGATTTCTCCAGTAAATATGGAGCTCTCTGACAGAAACCTTTTATTTTCTTTATATCCTGTACAATTTCTTTAAAATGTAACTCAATGGAAAATGAGATTTGGTCCTTACAGTCTACACTTAGGTAAAAATTATATTTACATAAATGTAGATGAACTTGTAAGTTAATTTTCTAAATAGGAATGTAAAATAAGTGCATGTATGTTTTGCTTTAACCTTGCTCTGAAGCAGCATCTGTGCTTGGTGCTGGCTCCTGCTGAGTAGGTGCGGCTGCAGTCTCATCTTCTACAACTGCTGGCTCCTGCTGTGTTGGTGCGGATGCAGTCTCCTCTTCAGTTACAGTTGGCTCCTGCTCCACAGATGCGATGGGGGCTGCTCCCTGCTCTGTGACCTCTTCTGCAGCAGCTTCCTCAATGGCTGCTTCTACAGCCTCTTCAATGGTCTCAGGCACTGCTTCCTCTTTATTACCTTTTAAAGGAGGTGAGGAAAGATGACACAGCTCCGAGATCAGACAATTGACATTGTGGCAGGCACTTATGCAAAATGAAAAGGTGATAAACCGGCACTTGCTTATGTATGTAGGCATGTGGCTTGGATGCTTTTACCAAAATTACACTAATAATTACTAAAAGATTGAAGTTACAGGAGAGTCTTTTAGCGCAGATTCACACTGGTATTTTTTTTTTTTCACTATTCTTGTGCATTCTAGTGATTTTTCATTAGGCTTATGGACACAAACAGATTTGTTTTCTCTTTAAGCTACCTTGTAAGGCAGCTCCCTTGACTTCAAGCATGACCTACAAGAGGCGTGGATTTCCTTATCCCATCCTGGAAAACATATTTTCCCACAATCCCCCTAGTGTAGGCATCCATGGCCATAAGATGCCACACTTCTACATGGTGGCCTTAAACAGCAGTCTCCATAAGGAAAACTCTTACTTCCCAACCTTGGTCACAAGCCTCTCATCCAGCCAAACCAGTTTCCTAGACTGTACTGAGGAGACCCAATCAGGTCGAAACAGTGCTGTCAACAGTTAGGGAGTCTTTTCCTTCTGGAATAGATATTATGGTTTGGTTGTAATCCCGCATCATGTCAGAAGGCTTCTTGTAAGTCATGCCTGATATCAAGGGAGCTGTCTTACAAGATAGATAAAAGAAGTGTGGTTTCCCTTATCCCATCCTGAAAAACTTTGCATATTTTTCCAGAAACTAAAATGACTTCAGTGAAAAACCACTGATGTGAAAAGATAATGTCAATGTGAATCCTCCCTTTGATAAACAAATGTGCACTGTATTTTTTTTAATGTGTGACCCTGGTGAGCAGTCCAGAGAGTCACTAAAATTAGCGTAATTTTAAAAATAAATAGTGCCAATGAAAATAGTATACTTTGATATACTTTATTAAATACTTATGTACTTGCATCTACTGACAGCTCAGGAATAAAGGAACCTGATAATAATCCCAATGACTTAATTCTTTAAAGACAAACCATGGATAATCTAATCACCTAAGAGATGAACCGTATAGGAAAATATTCAGTAGATCTGGAAAGAGTTAATCATTTGCCTTCTTATCTGCCTAAAGTGGACATAGAACTTGATGTTTACAGAGACTCTGCTCACTGTCGGAAATCTTTAAGGAAATCTACCATCAAAATGAAGCATCATAAACCAGGTTGATTTTATAAATATAAAATAGTTAACACAATCACAGTGCCTATCCCTGGTTTATCATGATTGATTTTGAAGGTAGATTTCTTTTAATGAAGTATATTACAAAGTTTAGTATCACCAACACTATTTATTTCTAAAATAAAAAAAGAGCTTCAACAGACTAGTTATGCTTCTAGAGAAGGGTGGTCATGATAAATTTCTGATGGCTGCACAGGTTTAACCACGTGGGACCTCCAACAAAATGGAGAACCATTATTAGAATTTAGTGTTAGTTTAAATGTGGAACCATTGTAGGGGAATGACAGATTACTTAGTACAAAAAAGTCAGTCCTATGTTCCCATAAGAATTGGAGGTCTCATGTGTCTCACAGCCGTAATCCTATGCAGATTTTGTTACTCTAGGGCAGTGATGGCAAACCTTTTAGAGACCGAGTGCCCAAACTACAACCAAGACCCACTTATTTATCGCAAAGTGCCAACACAGAAATGTAATTTGTGGTTTATACTCCCTTCTCTGTCACAGTTTTCATTGATACCAGCCCCTGAGGACACCAATAAAGTAGAAAATAGTCCCAGGTAGAGCTGTCACTTTAAAATAGCTCTGTGCAAAGCAAGTCCTGGGCTGTCTGGGACTGCAGGAAGATACCTGGAGTCATCTCTGGTGATGGACTGAGTGCCCACAGAAAGGGCTCCGAGTGCCACCTCTGGCACCAGTGCCATAGGTTAGCCATCACTGCTCTAGGGCCTTGGTGGTAAAAAAAAACCCTAAAATTTTAAACATATTAGAAATTCTAAATAAATGGAGTTATTAAACAATACTGGAACTTTTTTTTAACCCAAGATGGGTAACACGCAGTCTACTTATCTCGATCAGGACTGCGTAGCGACTTATTTCATTAATGGTCAGTTTGCAGGCTTCCCCAGGTTTACAGAGGGATCATCTTATTAATCCCAATTTCTTCATTATCAAAAGAGGATTACCCTGAACTGTTTACTCTCATCATACTCTTATTGTTTACCTGTTTCTTACTGACACTAGTTGACAAGTAAAGGGATTATGATGTCTAATCTGTAAAATGTAGCTACAGGTTTTGTTTTCCACTATAAAGGGTGAATATATCTAAATGATATATAGATCCACAAATATCTTTGTTAAACGCATTCACTGTATGGAGAGAAGATGTCTAGCCCCGTTGACATCTGCATTTGGCTTTGGTTTATTACCTTAGTAAAATACTCTCCTGGATCCACTGTACAAATGCAAACAGCCCTCGACAGATAAAAACAGACATTAAAAGGGGTTATCCAATTTAAGCACATTCCTGCAAATAACTAATATTGTTTGTCTAACGAATAGACATTCAATTTTCCAATATACTTTCTGTACAAGGTCTTTACGGTTTTCTAGATCTCTTCTTGCCGCCATGCAACATGAAGCTTCATTGTTTACTTCCTGTGGATAAATGTCCATGATCATGTGACGTCACACAGGAGCACAGCTGGCTTTATCACACAGCTCTGATTACAGTGTTATAACGAGCCATGCACCTGTGTGACATCACATGACCATGGACCAGTGTTTATCCACAGAAAATCAACAGTAAAATTTATTGCATGGCAGCAAGCAGAGATCTATAAAACCGTGAAGAATGGATACAGAAATTAGAAAATATTAAAAAAAATGTTATAACTTTTCATTATACAACAATATCCTGTGTGGAATGTGCTTAAAGTGAATAACCCCTGTAACATAATTCTGAACCTCAGGACTTTATTTTAACTCTATGTGACGCGATTGCAGATTGAAAACTATTCTAAATATCCTGGGGCTTTCCGGCAATGTTGCTGGAGTGCATCGTATTTTAATTTATACACTCCCTCCATTGCGCTACCAGTCCCGCCTGTCACCTGCCCTATGAACTGTGGAAGGGGGGCGCTCCGGTGGCTTAGCCGGAGGGCTACATGCAAATTAGAATAATTTTTATAACCCTATATTGCCACAATCATTGCATGTAGGAGTTATTATATTATAAGTCCTAAGGAACAGAATTCTTCAGGAACTTCTTAGTGGGACATGTCTTCCATCGTAAAACTCATGGTAGATGTCCTTTAATAAAGTTCCTTTAGATTTATGTTATTCACATCTCTTCACATTAGCGTCATAATCTAAAAGATTGTGTGGTAACTATACCCTATGTCCATATCAATTGTAGAAGTCATTAAAGTAGCCCTCACTGTCCCATACACGTATCTGGCATCATGATAACTGCAACGCAGTTCTGCAACATTTGGGAGGATATAAACATTAAAAATTGTTTAAACCGCGATACAGCGGTTTATGACAATAACGAAAATAAGCTCCGGCACCAGCTTACCCTGAGCTGGTGCTCGGTATTTGCAGCTTACACTTCAAGTGATAGGTTTCTTTTAAAGAGCATCAAACCCAATAGAATTTTAATTTACTTGTTTGAATTTTTATCCCATATACCAGTGTATCATAGAATTACTTTACAATGAGAATAAGGCAGGTCACGACAGAGCACCAAGAAACAATGTTGCAGTTTTTCTTTCAGTACTAAATTATACTAGCAGAAACACATGTTAGTTGCATCATCACATTTAACACCAATATGCCTATATACATCATTTTGCATAAGTGCATTGCAACAAATTGTAAAGAGTGAACAGCAGACAGGTGAGAAACAAGGTAAAGAACAGCAGGAAAAAGCAGCATTCTGGTTTTAACCCTTGATCTATTTAGTGTATAATGTAAACAGTTTATCTCTTTCACACTATATAGTTAAGCAAACCCGGGCAGTCTACACAGGTGACTAGCAGCCTGGTAATCAATATCATGCGCTCAGTGGTGATTCAGACAATATATTAGGCATGCAGAAGTGTCAACATATCCCTGGAACCATCAATTTATAATATTCCAATAAAAAAAAATATATATATATATATTTTACACAAACACATACAACTGGTTAAGAACGATGGGTCCTTTTATAAAAGTGGGAAGCAGTCCCAAAAACTATTTTTACGCCTGGAAGACTGCTAGCATCAATGTGTTAGACACAGATGTGCCAACTCGTATATATGTGACATGTATACATGTCTTGAGTATGAATATATTGCTAGCTTGGGGTTATATCCAACAATACCACTTTACAGCTCGGCAACCGCTTTGGCACAACAGATGTAATAAATTAAAAGGGGTGTTCCTATTACAGCAAATTAATGTTATTGTTTGTATTATAAAAAGCTATACAATTTTCCAATATACTTTCTGTAACAATTCCTCACTGTTTTCTAGATCTCTGCTTGCCGTCATTCTATAGAAAGCTTCTAGGTTTATTTCCAGTGGATAGAAATCTGACCATGGTCACACAGGTGCACGGCTCATTAGATCATCCCCGTCCCGATTACTGACACAACGAGTCGTGCACCTGTGTGACCATGGTCAGATTTCTGTTCACTGAAAGTAAACCTAGAAGTTTTCTACAGAAAAACAGCAAGCAGAGATCTAGAAAACCATGAGGAATTGATACAGACACTTTGTATTATAAAAAGCTATGCAATTTTCAAATAAACAATAACATTAAAGGAGTATTCCCATGTCAGCAAATTAATGTTACATACTTCCTTGGAAAAATATGGCTTAAATGGCCAATACTGTTCTTTACAAGCAATGTCACCTATACTTTTGGGCTATGCAGTGCATGAAATAATTATTGTAGGTAGACAGTAGGACAGAAGATATTACCATGAATATATAGACTAAATAATGTAGGAATCTGGCAGTTCTACTTATACGCTTTGTTAAAATTGCAACTTATGATTTTGCTTTTAACTATACTAAAATCTAGACAGACCAAGCCTTGTGTATTAAGGCAAGCAAAGCAGACACATTAGTTAGGTAAAACACACAAAACACACACAATCCAAGTTAGTTTAATTTTAGGAAATGTTATAATCACCCCAAAAAGTAATAAAAGTTACCCAGAAATTCCAGACATAGAAAATAAAGGACAGTCAGTCAAACGCAACATTCAGTGTGGTCTTTTTATTGGACAGTCATTTACACACAAATAATCAGAGCAATCAGCCAGAACCTATTGAATGGACAAACTGGTTTTGTAGAGAATCAGAACTGGTGCCAACCCTTATTGACCAAAGCAGATCTGCACATACAGTATTCAACATCAAATTTGTTAAAAATTAAAGTGTAGGTGATGTATTAGGGCTGGAGTGACACTATAATCATCACTAGTTAGGCTGCACGGCAAGATGGACTGTCCCTTTATTTTGCTCCTATAGCTTGAAGTTTGGGTAGAAATCTCCCATGGACTTTATTCTGGAAATTGTAAGAAGCAAAAGTGACAATTAGAAGATAAAATCACATGAGCCAAAAAAAAGAGAAAAAAAACAGCTCATGCCATTTATGCTTTAGTTTGCTTTTTTTTTTTTTTAAATAAAAATTTATGTTCACAAGCTAACCAGAATTAGCAGACGCCACAGAAACTTTCATACATCACAGAAAAAGGAACACACAAAACATGCTCTGTTGTGAACGAGGACTAATTGTATATGTAGAAGGATTTGGAATTTATTTATTTATTTTTTTAAATAAACTACTGGTTTAAGAATTTTTAGACATTGATGCTTGAAAAAAAGAGCATATAGCTCAGCCTTGATCAGAAGAGAGACATGTTTCTTTGCCATATATACTGCTTGGCCTCGTTTCCCACTGTAAATAACATTTGAATAAAGACTCTACAGATTTTACCAAATTTGAAAGTATTGTCACAAATCCATTAGGATACATAACCAGGCCAAGCAATAAATAATGCAAATTTAACAAACCGGAAAAGCACATGTATAGGAAAGTCAGGATTTAGAAGGCAAAATCCACTTACTTTTGGTCTCTGGATGGGAAAAAGAAAAGAAAAATACAATTAAAAAGCTTAAAAGTGATAAATATATACTTTAAATGTAAGAAGTCAGATCAGCAGAGGACCCCTTTTGCATGATGTGATGTCCATACTTCCTATTTGTGCATATTAAGAGTTAGGTGCGACTAAAACAATCCCATTAGTAAACATTGAGAGGACATTCCAAAATATCAGGGAAAAAAAAAAAAAAAGTAAAATCAGGAACTTTGCTTAGACCCACCCAAATGCTAATGTGTGGAAACCAGTAACATGTGCTTTGCATTGTTACAGTGCATAGGTGTAAACGCATCTGCATTCTGGAGGGGCTCCTCCCCTTTGCACTTGAACACTTAAATCTATACAAGAGGAATGTGCCTCTTTATAGTGAATGGCCTCACCATAATCATCTAGTGCAGGTCTCAGCTGTGTATTGATGAAATCATGGCGGTCGTGGAAGCGTGCCTTGTCTCTAATCAATGTTCGGTAAGCCTGCAAAAACATAACGAGAAAGTCTACAAATAGAATGAAAAGCAGATACTATCCCGAATTCACATAAGCAAGCGAAGATGATAATGCAGCATTAGAGACCGGAGACCACACTCTTGTGACCCCATCTTCTCAGGAAATGAGGACGACCGACCGCAGGATATTTACGCTGTATGTCCACAAACTCATATTGCTCCTGGTCATGCTCCTTGGACACAGTGGTCTCATGCACAGCGTGTGGAAAGAGCTGCAGTGAAATCTGACCATAAATTGACCCAGTGCCAATAACAGCATTTAAAGGAAACCTACCACCACAGATCTACCTACAAAGTTAGATCGGGTGGCAGGTGCATCTATAGGACGTGAGGATAACCCATTTAAGGGCTAATCCTCACGTCCCAGCAATCTTTTAATATCTTTTATTTCCCTAATAAGCAGATTTTCTAAAGAGGCTACTGGGGCGTGGAGTAGCAGCGCCATGTAGCCTCAGCTCCAGCTACTCCACGGCCAGTAACCTCTTTAGAAAATCTGCATATTATAAATATTGTAGTGTAACAAAATAGAGCAAATCCATTGAAGATAGAAATATAGGACAAGCACAGCATTTACATTTATGTTGCAGATTTTCACCAGATTTCGAACTATGGCTGAGCAACAAACCTCACATTTTAAAAAATTAAGTCCGAACTGAAAATCTGCAATTTTTGTGGCTGTATGAGCAAAGATGGTGGGTTTAAAGGGAAGCCTATTACAGATGCATGGCAAATATGTCTTTCTGCCTTTTCAAAGCATTTGCATTAAAATATAATTGTGTGTTAACTGAGCAGCCTGCAGCACAGACAAGTCACATGTTATTTGAAATGCATCCAAACCAAAGCCCAACCCCTGGGACTACACAGAGAATTTTGCCAGGATGCAAGGTAAGTTATAACACACTTGCATATGCAAAAAAAAAAAGACATATGTGCAATATTGGTGTGATGGGCTTCTGTAACCTGTCTTTAGTGAAAATGAGGTGCCTGGTGACAGGTTCCCTTTAATCACTAGAATGGCCACTGATCATAAGGCCCTAATGGTGGTCACTGCTCTATTTATTCCTCTGGTAATGACACAAATAGTCAAATGATTAAATGGAAAGTCAGAGAGCTTCCCATCACAAGTGAAAATAATTCATAGTGATGTGATCTACCGGTAATATTCTTCAAATTTTTTAGCCCAAAGGGTCACCTCATCTCAAAGTTTCTGAGCCTGGCGGCTTATTTAGGATTCACGCACCTGACTTTGCATTGTGCACAGCTAGTTCATGACTTCTGTACAACCAGCTCATGGCCCCCATACAGGTTTTAAGTGTATGAGCAGAGTGTGGTGAACAGGTACTATTCCTGCCAGTATTGTGGCAAAGCAGCCCAGCTCCATTGAAATAGGGCGCAAACTTTCTTCAGTTTGCGTCCCGTTTTGGCAGAAGTAATCCGTATGAGGCCTTAGGCAAAGCTTTGATTAGAGGTTGAAGTCTAGGTACGCCTCCCCTAAAAAATTATATGCATGGAAATAAACCTTCCTCAGATGGTCCCCAGGGATTTGGGATATTACTGATCAACCAATCAATTCTCCCACCAGGTAGTTGCATCCAGCACTGGAACCAACACAGAAAGCAGAAGCTGGTAGAACAGCTTTCCACTGTCTCTGTGTAGTACAGAAACACTGTTATACCGTGAGTAGCTCCTTAAGGGGCAAACTGTGCACCACGAATAAGACCAGTCCACACAGTCTTCATGAAATTATTTTCTCTATTTCTGTGGGCTTTTTCTATGACTGGAGCTCCCAATATTATTCTTCTCCCTCGTTATTCCATCTTTAACCACCGATGAACGGCACTAATCGAAATATGGAGATGCTAGCTTTCATGTCCAGACATAAAACCTAGCGTCCTGATATTTTGACTTGTGATTGTGATTTAATGGACTCTTGTGAGTATGATGAACCTAAATAAATTTTAACTTTGTTGGAACGTACCACACCATCTGCTGCATATTTTCTTCCAGTTACAATATAATTAAAGGAGGATAATGAGAGTGCGACGGTGCAAGTCTGAATGGTGACATACTTTCAGCAGGAGAAGCTGAGGATTAGTGACGTTCACCGGTGGTTAAAGATGGAATAACGAGGGAGAAGAATAATATTGGGAGCCCCAGTGAAATTATTTTCTCTCTGTGTAGTGGCTGAACTGTGTTAGACAACCAATCTGATATTGATGACCTATTATGAATATAGTTACAAACTTGGGAGTTGGAAACCCTCTTAAAAAATGTGAAATGAAAAGAAATTACTACATTTCCCTCCTTCACAATGTATTTGTGAGAAATCCATCTGTAGAGGTCTTCATCCTGATGCAAACACACTTTGGAAGAAGGTGTATATTACTCACTGAACAGCAAGGGTAACAAGAGCCATTAATATCATACAAAACATCAATATACATTAATACTTACATAAAATCCACCACCAGTAAAAGCAACGACCACAAGCACGTAATAGGGAAGAGTTTCTCCAGAAGAGCCAGGCACACTGCTGGACATCTGACGGACAGGAGCTAAAAAAAGATGATGTTACAATTATTACAACAGACAAATTCTTCTTTCAACTCAAAACATAAAATAGCGAGCAACTAGTACATAGCAACGTATTGCCTATGTCAGCATACATTGTACCCTGCAAAAGAAATGCAGAGCTGTTCACAACTGATTTATTGAGTTTACTTTTACAAAATTTCTTAATAAACCAATTGTAAAAAGCGGTTACATACCTAAAGGCCCATTGATACCAGCTTGTGATCAGGGGAGAATGGATAAATAAGTGGTCTTGTGACACAAACACAGGAGCAAATGCTTGGCAGTTGGCTAAACCTGACTATTAATACAACAAGAAAGTGCTTGCTGTCAGTAGACAGTGAACTACCTGTATGGTAGGGGAACAACTGGACCAGTGACCATTTCTCTTCTGACTAGGGTAAAGAATAAACTCAGCAGAAAGTGCCATACCATATTACAAAGCAGAGGCTGCACATCCTGGAATTACTATTTATACATAAACAGATGTCTTTTCTCTGTGTAATAATATCATCTATGAAACCACTCACACAACATTTACACCAGAAGAAGTCACGATCTGTTTAGTGATAGAGTAAACAGAGTACGAAAGACCGCTCCTTCCTGACAGATGGTTGTAACAGCACACAAATAACACATATAAAATGACAAATGTCACAAAGTCTCTGACATAGACATTTATAACATGCAATAAGCACACAAGGTAAATCTATGACATTAGCACTGTCTAATCCGAATAACAGGAAAGCTGGGTGCCTTGATTCTGTAATAAGCCACATAATGTAAAAATGAATAAAGGTCACATCCAGTAGTAACACTGCATACGCAACCCAGCAGGCTCCTCACACAGACATCTGCCACAATCATGCCAGAACAGGGCTACAAGGTGTAAATCTAATCATCCAGGAGACAAAACCCAGACTAGACAGACAGCACAGGAGCGCAGCCCCGCATGCCCACAGACAGCACAGGAGCGATTCTTGGCAGACGTACCATCTGGTGCTTGTTAACCGTGGTTGTTTTGCCTCTCTTCTCTTGCATGAAAGATGCATATCTTACTGTGAGGAGAACAGTTGGTGAGATTGTGCCAAAATAACTTCAGTGTTATAGATAGGATTGTAATTCCATAATAACCCTGAGGGCGCTTCACACGTTGCGTTTTGGTTGCGTTTCATTGCGTTTGGAACGCATATACAACAGCTCATGTGAGGTAATTTGCCTAATCATTACCGTTTACGTTTGTAAACGCATGTTTAACGCATGCTTTAACAAAAACGCATGCGTTAACGTTGTTACGCTGGGATGCGTTAACATCGGCGTTTCGATGCGTTTTGTTAACGATCGTTAACAGTGATAAATTAGGCAAATCACCTCTCCTCAGCTGTTTGTATGCGTTTCAAACGCAATGACAAACGCAGGTCAAAACGCAACGTGTGGAACGCGCCCTAAGAAACTTAAAAAATCAGTAGGTAAAAATGCATAACTAGTTTGATGCCAATATTGATTGCTGTTTTTAGGACCAGCTGTGCCTTTTTGCACCTGAGGCCGCGTTCACACAACGTGTTTTGGTTGCGTTTTCATTGCGTTTTGAAACGGCAACTAAAGAGAGGTGATTTGCCTAATTACATTACATTTACAAATTGAAGGATGTCCTGTGATTTTATTTCGATGTTGTTGAGGATCAGAGGAAGTTTTGTTACCGTCCGCATTAATCACATGTTCTGCATTTTCTTCCATTCATGCAGACATTGGGCTGTACCGATCACGTTTTCAAAGAAACGCATACGTGATAGGGCTGAGGTTCACCCCGGAACCCTAGAGCTATACTTGTAAATGCAGTGCTAAAAGTACGTGTGACCACACCCTAAGGCCGCGGTCACCCGTACCGCTAGGCGTCCATCATAACGCGACGCTAGAGCACAAGGGGAGGTCCTCGGCCCGAACACACATGCATTTCCAGGGAAACGCATGTGATCGATAAGCCGATTGCATGCGTTTCACTGGAAACGCATGTGTGTTCGGGCCGAGGACCGCCCCCCTGTGCTATGGGTCGTGTTATGAACGGACGCCTAGCGGTACGTGTGACCAAGGCCTAAGGGCGCATTCATACGATGCATTGCGTTTTTGACGCATTCCACTGGCTTCAGCCTTGATCACATGCTAAGGTTTCCACTGCATCTGCTAAAACGCAATGTAACCTTATTATGTAATCAAGGCTGAAGCCAGTGGAATGCATCAATGCGCCCTAAGGGTGGATTCCCACGTGCCGTTTTTGTTGTGTTTTTAAACCAAACCCCTCGCACTTGCATTTTGTGGGGTTTAAAAAAGCAACAAAAACACCACGTGGGAATTCGCCCTATGACTGTGTTCACACGTGGCGTTTGCATTGCGTTTAAATAAGGCCTGTACCTGCTGGTGGAATGCATTGCGCATGTGCAGTTAAAGGTTTATCGTCTACCACATCCGGCTCTAGCGAACAGCCAATAGAATCTCACAGAAGCTTCACCTGAGGAGGGGGGTAATGACGTAAAGCACCGCCCCGTGACGTCACCCGTCCTTGCCAGTTGTAAGGCTCCTCCCAGTTTGCCAGCTTTTCTCCCCTCAGTTGTCCTCTTCGGGCAGTGCTCCCCGGTATCCGTCACCATGCATCTGTGGAGGACCGCCTGGCAGAAACTGGCCCCCCTGACCCAGCGGGGAACAGCCGCCCTGCTCCGCAATGGTGAGCGCCTCCTGCACGTCCTCTGTGTGTCCCCGGGTTATGCTAGTCGCCATTGTGTGTAATCTCATGTGCTGCGAGGGGATCCGTGTAATCCCGTCACTCTGTGCCTTGTACGAGTCAGCGTGTTTGTGATGCGCCTGCAGTGAGCAGTCCTGTTACCGGCCCGGTGCTGGGTGTGTGGTCACTTAGAGGTCACGCGGTGTGGAGGAGCGCCCCTCCCCCCGTACATGGGTGCACATAGCCAGAGCCAGCTGTGTATACTATGTATACTGAGGAGTGCAGGGGAAGAGACCATTACTGGAGGGGGGAGGCTCTGTATACAGTAGAGTAGCCGTACACATTGCCGCATACACAATGAGGCAGTTTATGACCCAAGGGGAGAAGTGAAGGTCACATGTAACATGGAGGCTGCAGTGCAGATGATTGTAAAGCTGCACTGTACTGTCCATAAGGAAATGTCTCCTGTGCTGTCTGTGGGCATGCGGGGCTGCGAACATTGCGTTTACAAACGTAAACGGTAATGTAATTAGGCAAATTACCTCACATGAGCTGTTGTATATGCGTTCCAAACGCAATGAAAACGCAACCAAAACGCAACGTGTGAACGCGCCCTCAGGGTTATTATGGAATTACAATCCTATCTTATAACACTGAAGTTATTTTGGCACAATCTCACAACTGTTCTCCTTCACAGTATAGATATGCATCTTTCATTCAAGAAGAAGAGAGGCAAACACACGGTTAACAAGCACAGTGACGTCTGCCAAGACTCGCCCACCAGCAGCAACAACCAAGGGCACAGGAACAGCTCTAGGAGGCTGACATGACACTGTGTGGGGTGAGCACGCACAACCTGCAGTGTACCAGACATTCCTGCTCAGTGTAGGGAAGGATAGTCCTGCACGTACACGGACTGGGTGTATACTAGAGACATGTCATTACAATGTCACCAAGTCTCTGATGGCATTTGTCACACTTCTGTTCACAATTCATGTTTTCCCTGCGGTGTGATCCGTCCGTGACACAGGACACTGCAAAGTCTGTGATCATGGCCCTGCCATGGCTAACATGAACTAGCACTAAGAACGCATACACCACCAAAAACTAAACCTAGCAAGCTACTTTTTATATTAAAGAAATACATTGTGCAGGTGATAATGGTAAACTTTGCAATTGACTTCTATAAAGGAAATCTAGCACTTATTTTGTGGTAAATTAACCCTTTAGGCTGCAGGGAAGATCCCAGCAGTGTGATTATAACACTGTGTTTATTAGGAACACTGCACTTGTATTTTACTTTAAAAAAAAACAATAATCCTCAGGGCGCGTTCACACGTTGCGTTTTGACCTGCGTTTTCATTGCGTTTGAAACGCATATACAACAGCTGAGGAGGGGTGATTTGCCTAATTACATCACTGTTAACATTTCCGTTTACAAAACGCACAACGCATGCGTTAACATTGCATTTACAAACGTAAACAGTAATGTAATTAGGCAAATCACCTCTCATCAGCTGTTGTATATGCGTTTCAAACGCAATGAAAACGCGACCAAAACGCAACGTGTGAACGCGCCCTCAATGTAATGTAAATTAAGCACAAGGATCCTTCTCCCCTGCCTTGTTCTCAATCTCCGCTGTCTGGCTATATGCCGCATGCTTTGCAGAAGCACTGCTGCCTCAGACAGTGGGAGAGGGAAGCAAGGAGGCGTGTAACAGCCTGAGCACCAGAGCTCCAAGCTTAGTTGACGCCCCCTGTAACTCTTGATCTTAATTGAAATAAAATTAAAGAGAACCCGTCATGCAAAATAACCCCCCTAAACTAAATAGATTTTCATAAACTGCCATTAGAGAGCATTGCCTCTATCCCTTCATTGTCCCTCTACATGCTTGTAAACCTAAGCAATGAGGTCCTAAAGCTGTATGCAAATGACCTGTGATATATTTTAAACAGGAAAGTAGGGGGGTCGTCTTATACACCAGGTCGTCTTATACGCCGGCATATACGGTAGTACTTTGCACCAGTAACATTCTGGAGTTTGTTTTTTGATCGCTTTTAATTGGGATTAAATAGGTAAAAATCATAATTTTTGGCCTGTTTTTAAAGGGGACCTACCACCACGAAAAATCATAATTTTTGGCCTGTTTTTAAAGGGGACCTACCACCACGAATCTACCTATAAAGGTGGTGGGTGGTAGGTGGATCAATAGGATGTGAGGATAGCCCTTTTAAGGGCTAATCCTCACGTCCCCGCACTGTTTTGTGAACTTATATTAAAGGTTTATGCTAATTTTGTTATGCGGCTACTCCTCGCCCCAGTAGCCACTTTACCCCTCCTACCCACAATCTTCGGGTGCAGCTCCTTCAGCTGCTCGCCTCCTTCCGGCAATCTGCGTCTGCGCAGGCAGAGGCAATAACGCAGGCCAGCGCCTGTGCGGTCATGCTCCGAACCAGGCGCAGGCCTGCTGTTTGCGCCTGCGCAGACGGCAGGATGCCGGACTAGCTGCACGCCGAAGCTTGTGCGGGAGGAGGGGTAAAGTGGCTACTGGGGCGTGGAGTAGCCGCGCCATGTAGCCACAGCTGCGGCTACTCCACGCCCCAGTAGCCGCATAACATAATTAGCATAAAGCTATAATATAAGTTCACAAAACAGTGTGGGGATGTGAGGATTAGCCCTTAAAAGGGCTATCCTCACGTCCTATTTGAGGATAGCCCTTTTAAGGGCTAATCCTCACGTCCTATTGATCCACCTACCACCCGATCTACCTTTATAGGTAGATTCGTGGTGGTAGGTCCCCTTTAACAGGTTTTTTTATGTCGTTTATTGTGGGGGGCACAATAATTATTTACTTTTATTCTACGGGTTGTTACGAACGCGGTTAACAATAATTATTTACTTTTATTCTACGGGTTGTTACGAACGCGGTTATACTATATATGAGGGGTTTGTGTTATGATTTAGACCTTTTTGTGCATTATATGTCTCTTTATATGTTATAGGGCTTATGGACATTTTTATAAATTTATATTTTATTGAATAACATTTTTTTTTTACTAGTTTCATCATAGGACATGAACAAGCAATCATATGATTGTATACTGAAGTATTTCAGGGTATAAGGTGTGTCAGCCTATGCACATGCATAGGCTGATACTGTGCCTTTAAGATGCCATCACAGATGCCATCTTACAGGCACTGCCTGCGAACAGCCCTGGGAACAATCAGCGCCGCCCTAAGACAGCAAGGGTGAGGCGAATGTGGGTCAGAAACCCCCTCAAGCAGTTTAAATGCTGCAGTTGTGCTGACCGCGGCATTTAACGGACTGAACACCCACTATCAGTGTGCACTCCGACTGCGAGTGTTAGGGCGCGTTCACACGTTGCGTTTTGGTTGCGTTTGAAACGCATATACAACAGCTGATGTGAGGTAATTTGCCTAATTACATTACCGTGTACGTTTGTAAACGCAATGTTAACGCATGTGTTAACACACGCGTTAACATCGCGTTTACGATGCGTTTTGTAAACGGAAACGTTAACAGTGATGTAATTAGGCAAATCACCTCTCCTCAGCTGTTGTATATGCGTTTCAAACGCAATGAAAACGGTCTACATTTTACAAAATTTATCAAAAATAAAATTTATATGGGAAAACAAAAAAAATCTGTCTTTTTTGCATTGACGGGTTTCCAAGTGGATAACAAGGTCTTGTTTGGTACGGAGTAGTTGATGGTTTGGGGGGTTTTTTTGCGGGACTGTACCGTATTATTACCGGGCGTATAAGACGACTTTTAAGACAGAAAAATCTTCTGTGCTTCTCTGGGGTGTCTTATACGCCGGTAATGACGGCGTATAAGTACGATCGCGGTGATCGCCGCTGACATGGAGAGGCTCCTGGGAGCGCATGCCCTCGCCATAGTCCGGTAAGTGTCTTTGCTGCCATTGCAGCAAAGGCTTACCGTTGTGTACACCCGCGATCGGTGCTAGCACACGATCCGCGGGTGTTTGCACACGCCGATGAGTGGCCGGCAGCTACAAAAGCCTTCGCCCAGGGGGCCCCCCCTTCAAAATGACATCGGGGGGGAAAATATCACCCTCCGTTTGGCCCCGTTGTCCCGCGTTGCTGTTCTGTCAGTATCCGCGCCGTCTTCTTTCTTCTGCTGGGCGCGCCATGTCTTTCTTTCCGGTTCTGCCCGTAGGTATGACGTCCAGCAGCGAGCGATCATACTAGTAGCGCACTGCGGCGGGGAAGATCAATGGCGGCGCCGGCAGAAGAAAGCAAGACGGAGCGGACATCGAGGGAGCATCGGGTGAGTATATGTTTATTTTTTTTTAAATGCTTTGTGTACGTGGTGCTGGCTGATACTACTGGGGGCTTGTTTACTCGGGGAGTAATACTACTGGGGGCTATGCTGTGTTACTACTGGGGGGCAGTGCTGTTACTACTGGGGGGTGCTGTATACTAAGGGTGCTGAATACCATAGGTCTGTAATATGGGGGCTAGGCTGTTACTACTGGGGGCAGTAGGGGCTTTACATGGTCATCTACTGACGGGGCAGTGCTGTTACTACGGTGTGGGCAGGGCTGTATACTACTGGTGGTCTGTGCTGTATACTACTGGGGGACTGTGCTGTATTTAACTACTGGGGGCTGTGGCGTGTACTACTGGGGGATTGCTGTGACTACTACTGGGGGCAGTTGCTGTTAGGGTGCTGACTACAGGGGGCGGTGCTGTATACTACTGGGGGCTGATGCTGTATACTACTGGGGGCTGTGCTGTATAACTACTGGGGGCTAGGCTTTATACTCGGGGGAGCTGTGGGGCAGTGCTGTATACTACTGGGGGGCATGCTTGTAGTCTACTTACTGGGGGCCTGATGCTGTATATACTGGGGGCTTCGTTACTACGGGCTGTGTATCTACTGATGCGTTGGAAACAGGGTAGTCTTATCGGCGGAATATATCTTAAACTCTATATTTTAACAGGGAAAGTAACGGGGCGGTCGTCTTATACACCAGTCCGTCTTATACGTCCGGCATATACGGTAGTACCCTTTGCGCACCAGTAACATTTGAGAGTTGGTTTTTTGATCGCTTTTAATTGGGATTTTAATAGGTAAACCTAATAATTTTTGGCCTGTTTTTAAAGGGCCTACCACCCACGAATCTACTATAACGGTGGTGGGTGGTAGGGATCAATAGGATGTGAGGATAGCCCTTTTAAGGGCTACTCCTCAGTCCGACACTGTTTTGTGAATTATATTAAAGGTTTATGGCTAATTTGTTATGCGGCTACCCTCGCCCAGTAGCCACTTTACCAACCTCCCCCATACCACATCTTCGGGTGCAGCTCCTTCAGCTGCTCGCCCGTCCTTCCGGCAATCTGCGTCTGCGCAGGCAAAGGCAAAACGCAGGCCAGCGCGCTGTGCGGTTCATGCTCCGAACCAGGCGCAGCCTGCTGTTGCGCCTGCGCAGACGGCAGGATAGCCGACTGCTGCACGCCGAATTGTGCGGGAGGGGGGAAAGTGGCTACTGGTGCGTGAGTAGTCCCGCCATGTAGCCCACAGCTGGCGGCTACTCCACTCCCAGTAGCCGCATACAAAATTTGCTAAAACCTTAATATAAGTTTCACAAAACAGTGCAGGACGTGAGATAGCTCCCTTAAAAGGGCTATCCTACCGTTCCTATTGATCCCCTACCACCCGATCTACCTTTAGGAGATTTGTGGTGTAGTCCCCTTTAAACAGGTGTTTTATGCCGTTTATTGTGTGGTGTACAATAATATTTATCTTTATTCTACGGGTTGTTACGATAAGCGGTGATACTATATATGAGGGGTTTTGTTAGTGATTTAGACTTTTGTGCATATATTTGTCTCCTTTATATGGTATAGGGCTTTATGAGACATTTTAAATTTATCTTTATTGAAATGAACATTTTTTTTTAACTAGTTTTCATCATAGGACATGAAAGCAATCATATGAGTTGTAACTGAAGTATGTCAGGTATAAGGTCTGTGTCAGCCTATGCACTCATAGGCTGATACTGTGCTTTCAAGATCCATACAGATGCCCCATCTTTACAGGCCTGGCTGCGGACAGCCCTGGGAACAATCCAGCGCCGCCCTAAGACAGCAGGTGAGGCGAATGTGGTCAGAAAACCCCCTCAAGCAGTTTAAATGCTGCAGTTGTGCTGACACGCGGCATTTAACGTGACTCGAACACCCTCTATCAGTGTGCAGCCTCCGACGTGGAGTGTTAGGGGCCGTTCACACGTTGCGTTTTCATTGCGTTTGAAACGCATATACAACAGCTGATGTGAGGTAAATTGCCTAATTACATTACCGTGTACGTTTGTAAACGCAATGTTAACGCATGTGTTAACATCGCGTTTACAATGCGTTTTGTAAACGGAAACGTTAACAGTGATGCAATTAGGCGAATCACCTCTCCTCAGCTGTTGTATATGTGTTTCAAACGCAATGAAAACGCAGGTCAAAACGCAACGTGTGAACGCGCCCTCAGACTTGGGTGTGGGCTGTTATATCAGACGCGGCTTTAAAGCTGCGTCCGATATATGGGACCCTGAGCGCTAAGGGGTTAAAATTGTACTAAATAAGAGCTACATTTCCTTTAACCCCTTAACGACCAGGCCCTTTTTCGTTTTTGCATGTGCATTTTTCACTGTGTGAGGGCTTGTTTTCTTCACAACAAATTGCACTTCATAGTTACAGTATTTAATATTCCATGCCGTGTACAGAGAAGCAGGAAAAAAATTCCAAATGCAGTGAAGTTGGTGAAAAAACACATTTGTGCCATTTTCTTGTGGGCTTTCTCGTGGGTACTTTAACCCTAGGTGGTCTGATTGATCTGCTTGTATGGCAGTATATGGGGATTTTACTGATCATGTATTACAATGTGCCACTCGCACATTGTAACACATGATCATAAGCTATACAGTCTTACAAAGACCTAAAGCTGTCATAGCAACAGATTATCCCTCCACAATAACATCTTCGGGAGTGCCAATCAAAGCCAAGATGGCGCCGATTGTGGGCCTTACCGATCCCAGGCTAGCACCAATTGCAATATGCGGCAAACATCTTGTACAGAGAGGGCTCAGACCATGAACCCTCTCCATACACCTGCAGCTGTCACATGTCAGTAAAGGGATAGACAAAACTTGTATCTGCAACATTCCTTACGGGCTGGGGGCAACCGGATTCCCCTGGTACCCGAGTGGCTGGCTGGAGCGCGGCCTAGCACTCTACTGGGTCAGTCGCTTGGTCCATGTGGAACAGCCCTCATCCATACCGGGCAGGTGTCCGACAGGTGGGTTGCAAGAAAGATGGAGATACTGTGGATGGACAGTAGTACCCCCTGGGGCACTCCAAGTGTATATGTGCCTAAGGATCCCAGGTAGATGATTAAAGGGAGGGCCTTAATGTTAGCAGCTTTCAGCGATCACATGCAGGGGAGAACCTAGCCTCTTTGCTGCCTATGGCGAATTATAGAAACCCACCCCCTCAACAATCAAAGTTATATACTGTGCTGGTTGAAAATAATTATTTGGGAAACCCACAGATTACAAAGTTGATAGAGAAGCTGGTTACACATTCTCCCTGCCATATAACACTATTACCAGCAGCCCCAGTCTACAATGCCCCCTTTCCTGTGGCCCCCTCCTGATAGTGCTTTTTTTTTGTTATCTGTCTTCATAAGAAGGGGGCTACAAAAGAGGGCACACTGTAATATCCCACACATCCATAATGTACTCTCATTGACTCCAGTATAAGTCTAGGGTAGGAAATGCAGCCTCCCCTCACTAATGACAAATCCACAGCAGAGACCCTACCCCACCCACCCACCCACAGTAATTTAAATGTCCCAGCTTTAAAGGGAACCTACCACGATTCTACCTGTAAAGGTAGATCGGGTGGTAGGTGAATGTAAGGGACGTGATGATAGCTCTTTTTAGAGCTAATCCTCACGTCCCCGCTAACTTTTGGT